>CAUYRH010102895.1:0-134285 GCA_963574655.1 Perodicticus potto | reverse complement strand
TCCTCGGCAGTTGTCTGGCCTTTGTGGCTATTGGAGCCTCCGGTGGGGGGTTGGAGGTCCCCCTCCTTGCCTATCATACAGCCTGCTGGTTCCTCAGCCCGCGCTGCCATCGCACTGACACCGCCAAGGTGGAGGCTGCAGGTCCGCCAGCTCCGCTGAGCTGGTCGGGGCACCAAATGTCCTGCATCAGAGGGAGTTCCTGCCTGATGACATTTATTTTTTCAAAGGAGTTAATTTGCTATTAGTGAAGGGGCTGACTAGGATAGTGGGGAGAAGAGATGTAGGATAGCTATGTGAAAGATGAGGTTTAACCATGGAGAGTATCGTGGTATTTAGGGTTCGCTTGAGGTTGGAGACACCTCATGTGTAGTGAAACTGATATGTACCAACACTCAGCTTTCCAGGGCAGAGGCAGATGTTTGAACTGATTTTGCGGGATTTTTGTGGGGTAGGTACTGTGGAACAACAAAAGGTTGATGGGATGAGGGTGCTGGTGAGAGAGCTATTACAGTGGACTAGGCTGGATAAGAAAGGAGATGAGGTCAGCAGAGGCCTGATGGCCTGTGGAGAGTAAAGGACAAGGGACTAGAGGAAGTATGAGGAAGTGGAAGAGCAGAGACGATGAGAGCAAAGGAGTGAGAAGTGGAAGAATAAGATATTGTTGCAGGTGGGATATTGGAGTTTTAGAGATTTCTCATATGAAGTCTCTGGGATGGGGGATCCAGAGTATGGCCACTGGAGGAGGTTGCTTTAGTGGGTTAAAGGTAAGTTTCCATGGAATTGGAAAGGTGAGAAGTGCTCTATGCATATGGGATAGTGTTCTGGAAAATTGACAAAGATTTGGAGGAATTGACAGCATAAGAAACAAAGCATGAGATATAAAAAATGAAGACGTTTTGCATGAAGGTGGAAGAATAATAGTCTGAAGTCGCAGTGAAGAGCTAGAAAAATGTAAACCCCCTTCTATTTACTTCCTCTTTCTTCTTCCTTCCTTCTGGTTTAGACCCTTTATCATCCTGTTTTGATCACAGAAATAATCTCCTAGTTGCTTTCCCTGATTTTCATCTTGCTCCCACGTGTCCATTGTACACAGACTTGCCAACTGAGGCTTATAGAACAGCCTTTCTTTCACTCTTGGTCAAAAACTTTAGTAACTCCCTACCTGACTGTAGAATAAAATCCGTTATCTCTTAACCTCACCCTCAAGATTCCAGGCCCTTTCCTGGCTTATGTTTACTACAGTTGAACCTTGAACAATATGGGGGTTTGGGCACTGACTCACCGTGAAGCAATCCATGTATCACTTTTTACTCCCCCCAAACTGAACTACAAATAGCCTACTGTTCACAGGAAGCTTTGTGGTAACATAAACAGTCGAATTAACATATATTTTGAATGTTATAGTTATACTGTATTCTTGCAATAAAGTAAGCTGGAGAAAAGAAAATGGTATTAAGAAAATCATAAAGAAGAGAAAATGTATTTACTATTCATTAAGTGGAAGTGGATCATTGTAAAGGTCTTCATCCTTCCCGGCTTCACATTAAGTAGGCTGAGGAGGAGAGAGAGGAAAGGGACTGGTCTTGCTGTCCTAGGGGTGGACAAGGCAGAAGAAAATGTTTCTTTAAGTGAACCCACACAGTTCAAATCTGTGTTTTTCAAAGGTCAAAGACACTGCTTTACTTATCTAGTTTGAGGCAATAGCAAGTATTTAGCTTGCATTAGTTTAAACTCCACATGCTTTACCTAAAGTAATTTTGTTAACTATCTGGAATGCTCCTCCCACACCCCTCTGAGTGTTCAACTCCATCCTTCAATGTCCAGTTCAAATGAAGATTCTTCCTGCCTCAAATGGCATCTCCCTTCTTTGTCCTTTTCTAATAAAAATCCACTTTAAGCCTATATTCTAATTAGTCACATACCTAATAAGAAAGAACCATGCCCAATTTATGATTGTATCCCCAGTTCGTACCACCTAGCTTAGTACCTTGTCTTTTGTGGGTATCCATTGTCTGCTAATTAGTGGACCTGTACATCCATGAATGTATTAGAGCTCTTATGACACAGTACTGCCAGGGACCAGAATCTCCCACTAGACCACGGCCTTCTCAAGGTTTGGGAATGATATTCTATCTTTCATCCTCAATACTTAACACTGTTCCTGGGAGCACTGCAAGCTAATACCTAGTCAATACCCAATAGTTCTTGGTAAATGGAATTGAATTAGGTTGCCTCACACCCAGTTTCATTCTCATGGTGCCAGTTCCAAGCCCTCTAGAGACTGAATGGGATCTCTGACACAACAAAGAGCTGTTTATATCCTGAAGAGAATTACTGTAACTCTCTGAACAGAGACCCATTTATTCATTTATTCTTTAATTAAATCATACCATAATTTGTGATTGATCTATGTATAATAACTTCTAGACACTAAGGAAGAAAAAAAAGCAATCTGGGAGAACAGGTGAGAGAATGAGCTTGGCTTTTTGCTGATATTTAAATGTCCTTTATCTTAAGAAAATGAAATGCATGCCTACATTGCATTTTTGCTCTAGGATTTTCCAAGAGAAACTTTTTTTCTAATGACCATCATTTCACAGTAGAACTGAAAATATTCCCTACCGGTATTAGAGATGAAAGGAAATAGGATTCATCAGGCATGCTGAGCCTGCTAGAAAGTAGCTATCTCATGTTTATAAAGTAACCTCTTTTTTTTTTTTTTTTTTTTTTCTGTTTGGCCAGGCTGTGACAACATGCTGATGGGCATTAAGTCTCTGAAAATAGTGAAGAAGACGATGGACACACATGGCTCTTGGATGAAAGATGCTATCAGTAACTCTCCAAAGGTGTATTTCTTAATTGGATCTAGAAACAACATCGTTTGGGAATTTGCGAACATGCGTGCATTCATGGAGGACAGCACCAAGCCACCTCCCCGGAAGCTAATTCTCACACTTTCCTGGCAGGGAACAGGCCAAGTGGTCTATGAAGGTTTTCTATTTTTTCACAACCAAGGGACTGCTAATGAGATAATAAAATATAATCTGCAGAAGAGGACTGTGGAGGACCGAATGCTGCTCCCAGGAGGGGTTGGCCGAGCACTGGTCTACCAACACTCTCCCTCAACTTACATTGATTTAGCTGTGGACGAGCATGGGCTCTGGGCCATCCACTCAGGGCCAGGCACCTATGGCCATTTGGTTCTCACAAAAATCGAGCCAGGCACACTGGGAGTAGAACACTCATGGGACACTCCATGCAGAAGCCAGGATGCCGAAGCCTCGTTCCTTTTATGTGGGGTTCTCTATGTAGTCTACAGTTCTGGTGGCCAGGGCCCTCATCGCATTACCTGCACCTATGATCCTCTGGGAAATATCAGTGAGCAGGACCTACCCAAATTGTTCTTCCCCAGGAGGCCAAGAAGTCACTCCATGATCCATTACAACCCCAGAGATAAGCAGCTCTATGCCTGGAATGAAGGAAGCCAGATCATTTATAAACTCCAGACGAAGAGAAAGCTGTCCTGAAAGTGATGCATTACAGCCAGAGCACCGTGGCTGTGGCAGCTGCTTTCCAGAACACTGAGGCCACATGGCCCCTTCACAGTACAGTATCCCTCTAATCACACACAGAAAAAGGGTCTAAAAGTGAGAGTACATATGCATCCTTTCCCAGAGGCCACTGCCTTAGCTATCTTCCAAGAGTTTAGATGACAGTCTATCATTGGGCAATTTTCTACAACATCCATTACTTATTCAAACCTTCTGGCTCTTCAGGCTGATAGCATTCTGATCCAGCTTATGTCTAGCCTTTTCTTTTACTGCTCTCTAGCATTCACCCAAATCTGCCCTCTTTCCCTAGACTTTCAGAGTTGTATGCCACTCCTAATACTCACTGGCTTTTCTCTCTCTTCTGGCCTTTCTCAAGCTCTTCCCTCTTTCTCCAATTTTTCACTGTCTGACCAAAGTACTGTTTCTTATTAAGCTTTTATCTCTTTTTCCCCTATCCCTGCCCTTCCACCAAGCTAGATGGATGTAATAATACAGTAAACAACATTAACATTTGAATACTACTTTCCAGTTACAAAGTATTTACACATCACATAATTTTTATCTCACCTTTGTGCACAAGTCTTTACAATTGCCATTCTAGAGATGAGGAGAGTTTAGGTGAGTCGTTCAAAGTAACACAACTACAAAGTAAAAGATCTACGAAATACTACAAATCCTATAGTCTTTCTATTCACCAGAAAAGCATTAAATATGGATGTTTCTTCACCTAGTCATTTATAGTCATTGTGTTCATCATTTCAGCCTGCATAATAGTCTGTCCCTTTAGCCAATTTCATGTCTGCACAAGATCTTTCTCCCGGCCTTTCAAAGCTATTTCCTCCAGAAAACCAACCTAAGGGTGCGACTCTACCTCTAGCCTCATCTTGCCTTACTCTCCTCTGCTTCTTCTTCTTGCTTTAAATACAATAAAGGTGACACTAAGCAAATAAGCTCAGTAGGTTATATTTGCCTATAGACCCTCAGCATAAAAGATTTCAGGGAATGCTTCCTGTGTTGGGTTTACTATGAACAATTCCCAGCACAACGAAGCCCTTGGTAAATATTGTGGAATCTGGATGGAAGCCAGATGGCAGGCATGCAACTCTCCACCACAGCAGGCATGCTGTGTAGCACAGAGGGCAGCGTGCCTCTTAAGAGGGGCTTCAGTGTTTTCCACGTGTTTGTCCAATTCAGCTAAGTTCGAGTCACAAGTGTAGGCTGTTGTGCCAGTCTGTATCATGTGCCGAAGCCTCTGTCTTTCCAGGTTGGTCATGTGAGAGGGTTTGCTTTGTGTGCTTGCAGCTGTTTTCCCATCTTTGCCAAGCCCAGGATGGGACCATAGGCAGAAGGCAGAGATTTTTTTTTTTTCCCATAGTATTTGAGATCTCTGGCAGAATGGATGTACTCAGCCTATAGATACAGCATAATTACCCACAGTACTAACAAAACAGTATAGAGAGCCCAAATCCTTTGTGGAATGAGGCGTGAATAAATAAACATAGTGATATTACCCAGTCCCATTACCAGTGGGTCTGGGGACATAATGAGCCCCTTGCCTCCCTAGGTAGATAACATCACCTATATCACAGAAGTGTGGCCTGCCTCACTGAGGAGGGTGGAGTGGAATTATCAATAGCAGTCAGTCCTGTTCACATAGCACCTTTGTAAGCAGAGGAGAGGTTGCCTATCATGTATCGTTAGACTTCCATCTGGGATATGTTTTGATTTGACAGTTCTTCAGGGCTTATCTGTCCCTAACAACTCATGCTTGTCCCATGTAGCTAGACACTTTCTTTTAGGTTAAGACATTTCCCTGCAGCTAGAATCACTCTTTCAGGTTAAGACATTAATAGGTGTGTCTTTGCTTCCTGGGAGCCAGAGCAAAGCAGTATGCAGGACTGGGAACACCTTCTTGAGCTTCTTTCAAATCAAACTGAAGTCTTTCTGGATTTACATAGTTAAGTGAAGACTGACATCTCCACAACCTACACCAGTGGTTCCTAAATTGTCTGCACATAAGAATCACCTGGGGAGTTTTCGGAGTTCTAATACTCAGGCCATACCCCTAGAGTTTCCATCATAAGCTCTGGGGGTGGGATCTAGAATTCAGTATTTGTAATATGCCTCCCCCAACATGGTTCCAAAGTGCACATCAGCTTGAGAGCCAGTGAGTTGTATCATTTTAAAAAGTAATTGTATAGTATTAAGAGCAGGCTGGCATTTTCTGGGGACTGGAGTAAAGGCAGTTTGAGTCCACTGGGGCAATAAAATGTGAGATTTGGAAACACCCATGAACTCATGTGAACTGTGTCAGCCTCAGTCCACAAAAGCTTCTCCACTGCTATTTTAAGGAAGTGAAAGAGAACTGAAGAGCGTCCTCTTGTAACACAACTCTTGTGGGCCCTAACCTTCCTCTGCTGCTGGCCAGGTTCCTGCAGTGACCACAAGTCTCATGTTTGTTAGGATGGCTTAAGTTTTGTTCACATGTAAAATGTCTTCCGGGCCCACTGGTAATTTCAGACCACTGGGATAAATTTGGTTTGAAAAAAGATGCTTCCTGTGGAGTTTGTCAACTCTCCAATATATAGAGAACTGGAGACCAGAGCTGTGGCAACTCCTGCCAGAGCTGGGGACTGTGCCAGAATCCCTGGTGTCGCTGCCATCTGAGGCCCACGGGCATTTTAATCAGCTGAACTGAGCAGCCAGCCCTTGGAGGCCCAGGCAGGGGCACAACCTAGCTGTACAACTAAAAGGGATTCAGGTCACACACGAGGGGTAGTTTCCAGGGTTTCCAGGGCTTAGTCCTCCTTAATTTGAGAATCCATAACTGTGGTCAGACATCGTCAAAGTTTTTCTTGGATCTAAGGTATTGGACCTCGGTGCTAACTGAGAACAGGTTAGTGCCTTTTCTCAGCGGTTCACGACTGGGCACCAAAACTTTTATTTGGCGCCAACCACTAGAGGGACCTCCACCCCAGGTCTCAGAGTTCGAAAGCGGCGGGACCCAGGGTGCCTCCGGGCGTTCCATACTGGGGCAAAGGGGAGCGGCTCAGAGATTAGGAATGAGGCAGTCCTCAGACCAAACTCAATTTCGATGAGGTCGCACATGAGCCGCGGAAGTCTGGACGCTCCGAAGGGTTGCCGCGCTAGATGTGCCTCTAATACGGGTTTCCTATGCTTTTTCTCACTTCGCAATTCTCGACACAAGTTTCCTTCTTCCTCGCTTTCAGTCCCAGAGGCCCAGGAACAGTGCGGAAAGGCTGGAGAAGCCCCAGGGACTGGGAGCAAGAGAGATGGGAGCCACCGGAGGCCTCCTGGCTGCCGGAAGGGTGCCGGAGGCCCAGGAGATGAAACGAAAGGGCGGGGCTCTGAGGTGGGCGGGGTCTGTTTAGGGAGGCGGGGCTTGGGCCGGGACTAGCACCGCGGCCCGGGGGCGGGGAAAAGGCTAGTCTGAAGGGCGGGAGGGTTGACCAGGCAGGTCTCTGAGGAACAGAAACAGAGGAGGACAGGTCCCAGCTCGCTGCGTCGGTGCCTGAGAAGAAGGGGCGGTTCCTGGGGAAGGTCCCAGGGGTTAGAGAGTGAGCGCTCTAGGACTAGCTTCTGGCAGGTCCCCGCCCCCGTCACGTGGGCGCCGGACCGGGCCGCTGCTGGTCGGTCGGCTGGTTGGTCCGGCAGTTAGCTGATCGGTGGGCTTGGTGGCTTGCAGCTTGTTTCTCGGCCCTCATGTTCAAAAGTGGGAGAGACACGGGAGCAGCCCGCACACCTGTGCCGCTTGGAGAGGAGCTGCCATCCCGCACTCAGGTCAGTGGGCTACCTCCACGCCCTGCCATCTGGACTGGGATTCCCGACTGGGGCTGTGCCAGATCCGAGAACCACACAGCAGTGGGGGCAGAGCTTCTTTGGGTCCCAGAGCGTATTCAGGCGCGAGGACGAGGACCCTTCTCCCTTCTCCCGGCAAGAAGACTGAAAAGAGGATAAAACTGCGGATTTGCTTCAAGCCTCCATCCAGACCTGCTCGGGGTCCGCCGGCAGTTCTGCAGGTGCTGGGGTGATCCCGGAGATGTGCGGGGTGGTCACTTACTTCAGAGTTCTGCGCGGATCTGCCAGAGCTGTGCCCAGCCGCGGGAGCGGTTCCATAAACTAGGGAGCCCAAGGTGGAAACTGAAGCTTAGCTCTGTTTCTCCAGGTCAAGCTCTGTTTAACAGAGCGTATATCCAGATGCGGCGCTTAGGCTAAAAGCAGTTCTCTGCGGTAATTGCGGAAATGCAACATAGTTTTCAAAATCTCAATCTACTGCGTCCCGTCCCAGTAGATTGCAGGATGGGATGATCCTATCTGCAAAAAGTTCCTCTTTCCCTTATGACATCTTACTCCAGACCTTATTTTTCCTTAAATGAAAATAAGATAGGTTTAAAGACCAGAACTTTAAAAGTTTGGGTAGGATTTAAACAGGCATACTAGGCTGTGTTTAATCCTCTTAAAAACAAATCCAATTATGTTTACTTTTGGAGCAGCAGGGTATTTGGTATAGGATCTCTTTTTCTGTATTTTGCTCTTCTGCCTTTCTCTCCTTTCTCAATCATTTCTTAGTTGATTATAAATACAAATCTGAAGCATTTCCAAATTTTATGGTGTATTTTGTGAAGTTAAGTCTTTAACCACAGAAAAGTAGTCGGAAGTAGGCATAATTCATGTTCAACATGTTAATTCTTTGATTATTATTGGTGTCTTGGGCAGCGCCTGTGGCTCTACGAGTAGGGTGCCAGCCCCATATGCCGGAGGTGGTAGGTTCAAACCTAATCCCGGCCAAAAAATTGCAACCAAAAAGAGATTATTATTGGTGTCTAGAAATCACTAGAGGTTACCTGATTTAGAAGTTATTTCTCTTGGGCTTAAGAGAGGCAGCCTATCTGTATTCTGCTTAAGTTCATATTTAAGTGTCTTTGAAGTGGGAGAGGTGGAAGATTGTTGATGTTTTCACTGATTGCCTTTATCCATGATTTTATTTAACATATTTAATTATTAGTAGTATTACTTTGAGATTTGAGGATGTATCAGTTGTTAGCTTAGTGCTACTGGGGAGACAAGCCATGGCCTCTTTACTGGGGTAGCTAAGGCTGATGTGTTTAGACTTTAAGACAAAGTGGAATGAGATGGATGACAGAAAGGAGGTAGGAACCAAGTTGTGGGAATTCCTGTCTTTCATCTGAGATGGGAGAATCTGGCGGAATTTCAGAAGAAGGGGTATGTATGTGAATGAACCTCAGAGTTCTGGGTTTCTTCCAGACAGGAGGGTAGAGTGTGGCCTGGCTGTGAGATCTGAGAGGGAAGGCAAGCACGGACTGGCTTGGAGAAATGGTCAGTGGCCCAGCTTGGCTCCTAAGGTAAATGGCAGATAATAAAGCTGATGACAAGGATAGAGCATGGTCTGGCTGACCATGGGCAGAAGTCTGGACTTTGAAGGGTGGGAGCCAATAACATGTTTTAAGCAGATGATTGATGGTTTCTCAAACCTTTACCCTTGGCCCTCCCAACTCCCAGCCTGATACAGAAAAAATCCAGTAAATATTGGTTGGTCTGACAACATTTTAGAGGAGGTCTTCTTCCCACTGATAAACATGATTATCACCTGGGGATCTTGTTCAAATGCTGATTTGGATTGATTACATCAGGGGTGTGCCCTGACATTCTGCATTTCTAATAAGTTTTGGGAAGGTGTTGTCACCTCTTCCCTATCTATAGCAAGGATTTAGAGTAGCAATTTGCAAACCTGACAATGCCTTAGAATTGCCTGCATTGCTTTGTAGAACATTCAGATTCAGTAGGTCTGGAACTTTTTTCCAAGTTCCCATAGGTGATTCTGATGACAGCCAGGTAGAGATTGGTATAATGGTGTTGCTCTGGAGTGTGGGCAGGGCAGCAGTGACAAGGGAAAGGGTACTGGGGGTGGGACAGGGATGAGTTTAGTCAGAAGACTGTAAAGCCAGCTCAGGGTGTAAGTGCTGAGCCCTTGTTTTGGACCTGAGAGTGTGGTGAGGAAAGGACAGGTCGGGGAGTCCCTGGAGAGAGAGAATCCACAGGACAGAAGCCCAGGGAATGGGAGGTGTCAGTCTCTAGATGGATTGGACAGGACGAGAAGGGAGGAACAATTCTGGGAAGTTCAGCTTTAGACATGAAGAATGGTGTGCCCTTCAGATTATAATGTTTGGGGTAGGATTTGGAGGTTGTTTTTTCCTTGGCCATAAGATTTTTCTTTTTTCTGAAATACAAATCTGTTCATGATACTCTCCTGCTTAATATCATCTGGTAGATCTCCTAACATAAGACACAAGAAGGAAAAACTAATACAAACACAACTGACAAGGTATGTAAACTTTTATTATGTTACGTGGATTGTGCACTCCCCTTCAAGATGTGACACCCAGTCATACCACTTGGTGTGGGCACTACCAGACTGAAACTCTTGGCAACTTTTTTTGTTCCTAAGTTGCTTCTTTCCTGCTTCCTTTTTCCTCTGGGAGTTCCACTTCCATTGGCCTCTGTGTTACCTAGCATCATTCTCTGGTTCTCTGTTTTCACAGACTCCACACGAAGTCTAGGAAAGGTGAACTGAATCCCTTACTCTTAAAGACAAGTCTGGATTGATCTTGTGGCTCTTCACAAGGTCCATTCTTATCGCTTCCATATCTGGTAAATAATCTGAAAGATGCTGCCCTGAGGGCAATTTGTTTAACCTGAGGACCAGATCGCCTCAGGGCCTCTGTCTGGGACTTGGCTTCAGTAAATTTATGATTTATGTTGGCCTTACAGTCATTTGGTGCTCCTTGGTAATTTCTTAATTTCTTCTCTCTTTATCTGTCACATTCATACATATACATTTATGCACTCTGAGAGCTAAGCATTAATTGTGCACGATGTTTTTAATCACCTCTTCCATATTGTGTAGTGATCTTGGTCTCTGTAACACAGATGGGATAGGGTTGCCTCCCATCTGTTGCAATAAAGTATAGAATGAAGTATAACTTCCTGTATGGTGTTCAAGGCTCTCTAGAGACTGGCCCTAATTTAGCTGTCCAGCTGCATCTTTGCTGTTCCCCAAACTGAGGAACACAACAATTTCTATTCTTTTGTGCCTCTCTGCCTTTGCATGTACTATTGCCTCTTTCTGAAAACCCCTTTTGTCCCTGCAAAAGCTAATTCTGCAAGATTGACAAGCTCTTATTAAGGAATTAGATTCTTCATTCAGGAATTAGATCAAAATCTTGAAATCCCCTAACCCCTAAGTAATTTTTACTCTTCTGTTATATACATATCACATTGAATATAGATCTCTATTTTGCTATTTAGTCACTTTATTTGGATACACCTATCCATACCCTCTCCAAGCTGCTTTTGGGCTGCATCAGCTCTTGTGTGTGGCTCCACTCTTAGCAAATGTGCAGAAAGTGTTTGAGTAGAGGTGGGCCTTGAGCTGGATGGCTTTGCGATGTTTGCCTCACTAAAGAAGGAAAGGAACAGGTTATTTTGTGTGTGATATGAGGGAAGCTAAAAGACTGGGAGTAAGGACAGGACTATCCAGGAGTGGGCCTACTTGGCTAGAGTCATGGACTTGGGTGGGGACACTGGGAAAGGTGAGGCTGGAATTGCAGACTGGGAAGAGATCATGGAAGGCCCTGAAAGTTGGAATTCTGATGACAATGGAAGTTCCATATTCAAGCATGGAAAAGATGTCCTTGTTTCCCAGCTGTGTTTCGGTTGGGAAGGGCAGGTTGGAGAGATAGCCTGTTAGAATAACCAATTGAAGCAGCTTAGGACGTGAATCGAGGCAATGGCAATATGCATGGAAAGGAGGGAACAGAGGTGTGCAATTGTGACAGGAAATCCAGCAGGATTTGGTGACTGATTGGATTTGGGGGACAGAGAAGAGAGTCATGCTGGATGCTGACATTTTGTGCTAGTTTGCTGGGGGAAGAATGAGGCATTTGTTAGTAGCAGAGAGCATGGAGGAGCTTCTTGGAAGGGGGAAGGGAAAATGAGTGTGGTTGATTCTTTTTGGAATCAAAGGGAAACTTGGGTAATTTCTTGCTTGCCCTTTGTATGTTTACCCATGAGGATAGTGAAGCCCAAAGAAACCTACCCAAGGTCACCCAGATCTTAGTGGCAGAATGCAGGCATGCTGGCCTTCTAGCCTGGGTTCTATCCTCTATAGTGCACTTGAGTTTGGCCAGAGGAGAGCTGCCAGAAGGTCCAGACAGAAGTTCCATTAGACAATGAAAAAATGGGAATGAGACCAGGATTGGGGTGAATTCAATCTGCAAAACAGCTAAGTGTGGAGTCTTATAGGTCAGGCCCTCAGAGGGGAAATGTTTGCTGGTAGCCAATGCCAATGGAGGCCTGAATGCTCATGAAGGCTTCTTTCTATCCAGTGGCCTAGCTGTATGTGGGGCTGATGGGTAATAGGGAGTGATTTAGGGTATCGGCACTCTTCGACTTGTTATGCTTAGTGTGAATACATGGTTATTAATTGTTTTATTCTGGGAATGTGAATTTAGCAATTCCATGGAAATTTGTATGCCAAGACCTAAGCACCATTTTTTCCCTAAAATGTTCAGGACTTATCCAACCAGTTCACAAGAAGCTGCCTGTATAGCACTACGGTGGGGACGGGACATGGAACAAATGGCTAGCTGGGGAAGACAACCAGTCATGGAGACCTCCTCCAGGGGGAGACCTCCTGCAGGCAGGGCCCTGTGCAGGCCAGTTTCGAGGATCCATGCTTGGGTGAAGGCTACCTCTGTCAGACCTTATCTAGAATCTGCACTGCCGGTGACAGACTCATTGGCCCTTTCCTCCTCAGCTCTCCCTCTCACAATTCCCTGGCCAGCCAGGCTCCTTAGCGTCCAGCCTCCCAGGATGGAGTCTTGCTTCTTCCATGTACCTTGATCACTTTGATTTGCTAAGGCAGAGCTGGGTTAATGCCCATGAAACATTTAGATGATTGCCTGGGATATGGTAATTGCTGAATAAAAAAAAAAAAACATAAGAAATACCGGAGCGTCAACTTTGAGGAAATATTTATCAAGCCTCCCCTATTCTTTTGAGCTTTGTAGCTAGGTATTTCCGTTTCTACCTTACCTTGTTCTGAGGGGTCTTCAGAAATTTTGTAAATGTTTTCTCTACTAAGGACAAAATGTGTGTAGTAGTCTGCTCACCCTTGGTAAAGTATCAGGGACATCCTAGATCACAGACTTGTATTTGGGTTGTGCATGTCTTAGAAAGCACGTGGGTGGAGGACTCAATAAGGTGTCTCCAGGAAGAGACATGTTAGCCCAGTGAGGCTATGGGGAATAGCTTCTACGTGCCCTGGCCTCTTCCCTGGCCCCAGCTGCTGTGGTGTTCCCAGGTGGCTCTGCTTTGGCTTTATTTGTATTCCACAGGGGAAGAAGATCCATGTAAGAAAGGAGGAGATCCAAATCTCAGGATTTCCCTGCCAGCCTAGGGATAGCTAGTGCTTGTTGATTATTGGAAGGGAGTTTAGTGGGGCTGGTCAGAACTTCTGCCCTGACTCTCTAAGATAAAGATGTAATTCCACAGTGACTGTGTGCATGGTTGGAATGTTCCAGTCCTATTCAGCTGGACCTCTCACTCTGACCTGGAGGGCCACTCCTGTGACTAGCGTGGGCATCCTAAGAAGTCTTCTTAGCAACCTTCTTCAACCTACCCCTGACAGAAAGGCCCAGAAAGCCCTGACAAAAGGAACTCCTTGACTGGCAACCGTGTGCATGTGTGTGTGTTTATATATGGGTGCAGGGGAAGTCATGTAGGAGCCAAGAGGTCTATTATGGGGAGAAAGGGGACAGGCAGGGGAGGAGCCACAGCTTAGGTTTAGAAAGACCCAAAATGGATTACCTTTTCTTGCCTGCTTAGGTGGTACTGCCTCTCTCTTCATGGGCAACAGTTCCCTTCCTTCAACACAGGCCTTTTTTCCTCTGAATGCAAGAGTTTTTTGCATAAATAGCTAGCTCAAGGCAGGATGGCTTCATGGAGTCAGTGGACATGTAGACTGGTCCTGTAGAAAGCTTCCTTCAGAGGGAAAATAGAGCAAGGTTTCATGTGGTGGGAGCAGTGCTAGTCTCACTTTATGGAAAGGAAACAGGTGCCAGCAAAGTAAAGAGACTTTTGATTGTTCTGGAGGGTTAGATCTAATTTAATTTATTGTCCAAACTGGACACTTTTAAGAGTGAAAGGTGACAGATAAATGCTAAACTGGAAGGGATCCTTGGATGAAAGGACTGTCCCAGTCCTTCTAGGGTGTGTGGTATCAAACTTAGCATTGAAAACTCCAAATTCTACCAGCAGCAGGGACAGGATGGGGGCTATGTGGGGGCAGAGAGTGGATTGGCAGGAAGGGAGGGGTAAATCAGATTTGGATGGGAAGGCAGATTCTTCTAATTCAGCATTCACCAAAGCAAAGGAATAGTTCTTGGCTCTGACACCTGACCTTGACTGGATGTCATGAAAAAGTTTTATTACATAAGCTCTTCCTGTGACCAGCCAAGACATCTGGTTCCTCGATGTAACCGCTCACCTGGTAACAATAACAACAGCCCTGTGTGTCTGTCTGGGTTTTCACTGTGCTGGCTCACTGGTGCGGCACAGTGCCCCAGGCAGGGATTATTGTTTTGCTTCTGGGTATTAGGAAAACAACTCCTCCTACCCCCCCACTCCACCCCCTTCCTGCCTTTCTGTCCTGGCAGCAGGTTTTCTCCCGCAGGAAGACTTGGCCTTCCTAACTCCTGGACACTCTGGTAGCTCTAGAATGTGAACTCTTAATCAGAGTCTTCCATATAAATCTCAGCTCTGGACAGATAGATGTACTGTTGCTACTTTGAGCAAGTTTCTCTACCTCTGTGAGCTTTAAGTTCCTTATCTGTTTGATGGGAACAAACTTCATTTGGTGGTTTTAAGAATTAAGTGAGATGATGAAATGTTGACTACAGTGCTTAGCGTGTGATAGGCAATCAGCAAATAGTATTATCGTTATTATTCTCAGGCAGCTCAATTTAAATGCTTTGTCAGGAGGAGAGATTTATGTCATACAGAGTGCTAATCCTGAAATTTCAGGGGTGGGGGAGTAGTATTCTCTGGGCTCCCAGGTGTGGCACAGAGAGGTATGGTCATGGTAGAGGTGAACAGAAAGTTTGGGAGGCAAAATTGGGTCACAGGGCAGGGAACACCCTGGCTTCAGATGGCTGATCACTAATGTACAGGACAAGGGCAACGAACGGAGAGCTCAGAGCTCAAACACACTGGATGAGACGTGGCAGGCGTAAGTGCAAAGTCCTGCCCTTAGGCTCTGAAAATCAATTGCGTGAGTGTCTTACTCGTCCATGTGGAAAACCCCACATAAATTCGTTTAGCCTGGCTGCATTAATAGAAGTCTTGGGTTTAAACCTTGATCGTGTGTACCTTTTCCCAGCATTGGCCAAGACCGGCCCCCTAGAGGTGATGCCCTACCCGTGCACACACACACTTTGGAGGCTCGTAGAGACCCCAAATCCTGCAAAGCTAGGATCCCTGTCTTGCAAACTTTGGAAGAACCTGAGTACATACACGAAGACACAGGGATGTGTCTGCTATTTTTAGGTGGGTGAGGTAGTCAACATGTTCTGCATTGCTCAGAAGGCAGAGCTGAAGGTCCCTGTTAGTGGTGGTTGAGAATTAAAGAGGGGTCAGATTTTAGTTTGACATAGCATAAGAAATTTCAAATAACTCAAGCTTCTTTCTAGGCCAAGCAGTTGTCTTAGAGCATATATTGGAGTCTGCCTGAAAAGAATATTGTCTAACCAAGTATTGACTAAAGAAGAGTTTATGAAAAAACAGGGGTGGAGGGTGTGCTAAATGGTCATAGGTCTAACTCAAGTGCTGTGGGATTTTGGCAAAGACAAAACTTTGTTTATCAACCAGTTGGGGCTGGGTCCTGAGGAGACAGGAAGAGGAGGATGTCCTGATGCTGGTGAACCAAGAGTTATGAGTAACAGGTATAGAAGCCTGAGCAAGCAAAGCGGGGTCAAGAAATAATAAGCAAACCAGCTTAGCTAGATTCTTCTCATTGTTAAAATTCAAATAAAAGACTGTAAGACTCCATGGGGAAATGTACTGGAATGCCAAATCTGGTAGCGGCCCCTGAGCTGAGATGACTTGTAGCAGACATAGGCTGGGGAAGGCTGGCCTTAAAGCTATGCAGAAGCTTCTGTGTCCCAAGTCACAGGCTGAACATTCCACTTAGTGACAGGGGTTGGAAGAGGGGAAAGGCTCTGAGGAAAAGTCTGAGATGATGATCCCAAAGATGTGACTTTACTGTGTGCATTCTCTGCTGACGCCTGCTTTGGCCTAACCCCCGACTGGAGCATGAAAGCTCTTTCAGATTCTTGGGCCTTGAAGATTTTGAGAACTCAACGTCTTCGGACTTGGAGAATCAGAGTGGTCTGAGGCACTGGGCCCACAGCACCTGACAAGGTATGGCAGGTATAGAAGGGAGTGATCCAGGGACACTGGGAAGTCTGTCTGCCACAGAGCAAGGTTCCAGCCCCGAGAGGAGGCAGGGAAGGGATGTGGGCACCAGAGCCTCATTCAAGTAGGCTGAGGTTTTGGGTGGGGTGCTGTGGTTAAGCAGTGTGGATGTCTGGAGGCATAATATCTTGATTTGGTGGCAGGGAGGGAGCCCGGCAAGATGATGGTAAGAAGGGAGGACATGGAACCCCAAAAGCAGAACAGCCCGTTACATCTGGGAAAACTCCTAACCTTTTAGGAGCAGAGGTAGAGTGTCGTTCTTATGTACTCTCTAATTGGCAGGCCATGACTTGACTTATTACTTCAGTCATGAAGTAGCTTTTGAAATGTGCTGTGTGCTGAGAATGGTGATGCTGGGAACATGAGATAACTAAGATGTGTTCTCTGCTGGAGTGGAACTTAAGGAATGGACCCCTTACTCAAAACAGGCAGTAAGAAGGCTTAGAAAATATAGTGACTATTCACTGAAAGAAGAGATTGGGGTGCCTGTTTGCTGAGGATGTGGAATTTGAGGTGTGTCTTGAAGGGAAGATGGGGCCTGGAGACACCCCTTTATATGGAGAATTCCTGGCAGAGGAACAGCAGTGCACCAAGGAAGGCCCAGGCAATGTCAGTTAAGAGGCACCCGTGGAAAACAGCTGCAGGTTTGCTTTGGCTAGAACGGAGGCATAAATGAGGTTAAATAGGGCACCTGGGATTGGACGTGATCCTGTATTAAGTTCCCCTAGTGCATCAGACTCACTTAAATCTCACAGCAGTCCTTCCCAGCTTGAACAGAGGAGGAAATGGGATCCGAGAAACAAGGCTTCTTCCCAAGGTTCTCTAGCTGTTGAGCAGCTGAAATAAGATTTATGCTGCCCAGTCTACCTGATCCCAGGTTCTTGTTCTTTTACTCTCTTGCCTCTGGATTATTCAACCTTAAATTTACAGTTAAGACCTGCTCTCACCATGTTGAGGCAGAAAGGTATTCACATAGCACACCACAGACACATTAACTTTTGAGAGGCACTTGGTGGATGTGGCCAGGTTGTCATGAAGCACACCTCAGCTCTGATAAATATCTACCCACATACACATTTAGGAAATTAATCTCTAAAATAGGTAGTAGGAAGTTGCATAGTTTTCATGTTATAGAAACTGTTACTTCTAGACTGCTATAGGTAATTTCTGAATTGCTGGCTAAATTCTATTTTCTTACCCACTCAAGTAAATGGGACACAATGAGTCTTCTCTAATTTATGCAAAAAGCTCCTTGGCTTTACCTACTTTATCATTAGTAACAAGTAACCTACACTAACCTGTTTAGTACCCCAGGATGTCAGTCTTGAGGGATAGCAAGTGCAGAGAGCACTGGAGTGGGGTGGAAGGATGGGACATGGTGAAAGGAAAAACCTGGGAAGTAGCCAGGTAGGGCTGCGGGGGTGGAGAGGAGGGGCGATATAGCTCAGTGAGAGTTTGCAGAGCCTGCCCATGCAGGCATGTGGAGTGGGCATGGAGACACCTGTGTGAAAGAAGAGCATTGTTTTCATAGATGACATGTTCAGGCTATGGACAGGTGGGTGTTGGTGGGGATAGTCTGCTTAAAGCAAGGTTCATTCTTGGGTTGTATCCTGTACAGCCAGCCAGTCCTTATTGTAGAGCAGGTCTGCCCAGAGCCCAACCTCTGTCCGGTTTGGCCTTCCTCCTAGAGTTCAGAGCCCTGATCTAACCCTGGCAGCCACGCCTTGCTTTTTGTCCTCAGGGTGGATCCAGGGTCCTTCAGGCTTCCTAATGGGAAACTTTTCTTCATTCGAGAAAGGTTGAGAAGACCACCTTGGGGGCAGTAATAATCACTGAGAAAATGCAGGGAATATTCAGAGAAAGAAGTCAGGATAGTGGTGTGGGCTGAGTGACTCCAGATCTCATATTAGCAGACTTCATGTGGGAGAAAGTTCTACCTCCCTGTCCTACCACTTAACAGGGAGCATTTTGTAAACCATTAAGGGCTACTCCTGTGTCACAAATCCAGTCCTCAAATGTCATGGTTATTTATTTATTTCTTATTTTATTTTTTCTTTTTTTGAGACAGACTCTCACTATGTCACCCTGGGTAGAGTGCCGTGGTGGCACAACTCACAGCAACCTCAAACTCTTGGGCTTAAGTGATTCTCTTGCCTCAGCCTCCCAAGTAGCTGGGACTACAGGTACCCACCACAAAGCCTGACTAATTTTTGGTTGTAGTTGTCATTGTTGTTTGGCAGGCCCGGGCTGATTCGAACCTGTCAGCTCAGATGTATGTGGCTGGTACCCTAGCTGCTGAGCTACAGGCATCAAGCTGGTTATTTATATTTTTAAGAGAGAATTTTATATAAACCAAGTGATGGTTGATTAAGGAATGGGACTCATGAGAAGGATCATGTCAGCTCTGTGAGAAATGCATCTAGTTGCATCTGTTACACATCACGTCTGAAAACCTTTCCTAAGGAACTCCTGGACTGATTGCCTTTCTGGCTGTTGTTGTCCACTAAGAGTGTAGTGTCCACTAATAACAGCAGTGGGGCCAGATAAAGGGAACCAGTACAGCACTGCCATCTTCTCTCAAAGCCATCTCTGGATTTAATAGGGACTCTCTTGATTCCAGTGCACAGGGCCAGGGACCCGAGGCCAAAGCCAGCCATGAATGTGGGCAGGACTTAGCCTTTATTTTCCCCAACCCCATAGAGCTCAGCTTCAGATTTAGCCTTTGTTAAGGGCCTCCTAAATCCCTCTCCACCACAGTGACTTCTGTCAGGAGCTGGCCTTCAGATGGCTCCTGGGCATCATAAACTCAGCCTGTTTACTGTCCCTGGGTAGTGCCACCTTGGACTCTGGTGAAATTTCTGAGGAAGGTGCCAAGCAGCTGTAGGAGTGAGCATGTGCTCTGTGGGAAGTGCTTCTTGTGGCCTGGCCTTGCTGTCATTGCTACTAGGGAGATGCAGAAAACCTGGAGCATGTGTGCTGTGTCTGGGCCACTGTACCCCTAGGGTCTGCCTGTTAGGGACTTGGTGACTTCTCAAAGGGAGTCAACATCATAGATTTTTCTCTCCTGATCCTAATATTTAGGCCCTGATGAAGGGTCTTGGCCATATCCATCTTCTGGAATAGTGCAGTTAGGGAAATGTTCTCTGAGTGGGGAGAGGTGAGATGTTGCATATTAACTGGGCCAGGAACTAAGCTTGGTAGTTTATTCTGTCCTCTTTCTTAACCCTCTGGCTAGCCCTGTGTGCAACAGGTATTATCTCCAGAGAGGTTAATGTATATTATTAATACCCAAGGTAAAAAACTAACCCAGCTCTGGCCAGGCACGGTGGCTCACGCCTGTAATCCTAGTGCTCCAGGAGGCTGAGGCCGGTGGATCACTTGAGTTCACAAGTTCCAGACCAGCCTGAGCACAAAGTGAGACCACCCCCCCATCTCTATTAAAAATAGAAAAACTGAGGCAAAAGGATTGCTTGAGACCAAGAGTTGGAGGTTGCTATGAGCTATGATGCCATGGCACCGTACCCAGAGTGACAGATTGAGACTGTCTCAAAACCAAAAACAAAACAAACAAAAAGTAAGTAGCACAGCCAGGATTTAAACCAAGACTGTTGATTTTGCTATGGTCTGCATGTTTATGTTCTCCCCAAATTCACGTTGAAACCCTTTATCCCCAAAGTGATGGTATTATGAGGTGGGGCCTTTGGGAGTTGATTAGGTCATGAGGGTGGAGCCTTCATGATTGAGATTAGTGCCCTTAGCAAAGAGGAGCTGTGTATTAGAGGTGCTATGTGTTAGCCCCAGAAAGCTAGACAGTCCCTTCCACCATAAATAAATTTCTGTTGTTTATGAACTACTTGCCTCGTTTATGGTCCTTTTGTTTAGTGACCTGGGAGGACTCAGACAAAACTTGGACTCTTTCTGCTGTATCCTGTTCCTTGCCTCCTTCAGGAAAAGGAACCCCACTCATTTTGCCAGAGTGGTGCCTGAGAAGGCAGGGGACAAGGGCGTCTATGCCACCACCCTCCTGTGCCCTTTTGAGTCACATGGACTTCTGTATTTCTCACTTCCTCGAATCTGAGGAACTGTTTGGGTACCTTCTATAGAGACATTAAAAATCTGTTTTGTTGAAAAGAAGAGATGAGAAAGATGGGAGAGAATCCTCGGAGAGTTTTAGACATTCCCACTCACCTGGGGTTCAGCTGACAGACTTCTAGGAACAAGACCACTTGAGCCTCCAGGGAGGGGTTACCTAATATAGTGTACTGCCCCAGAAGGCTTCTCTTTGGGCTGCAGGAACATGTATGCAAAGGGTGGATTCCTGGATTATTTTTCTTGGGAATGTCCCTAAACCACTCTCTGGCCTCAGAGCTCTTAAAGGGAAGGGCTGAGGGACATTATCCAAGTGGCAAGTGTCTTGTGACTGGTGATTTGAGGGTAGGAGACTGTCCTGGACTTTCCTCCCCGCATCATATGCTGGAGTTATTGAATTGGGTTGAAGAGGGCTAGGCCCAGATCTGTTGATCCCTTAAATGCATCTTAGCAGCTGGTCAGGATATAGGGTCTTAGGATTTCCTCCTTGTAGCATCCTAAAGTCTGGCCTCACTAAATGGTTTGGTCTCCAAGTGTGATTCAACTCAGAGTTGACTTACAAAGAATATAGATGAAGGACTATGAGGAACTGTCATTATCTGTATGTTGCTTAAGGTTTGAAGATGTAAAGCAGTCTTCCTTAGACTGAGAGAAGGGGAACACCAGTGGATCAGAACAGAGACAAATATCTCTGGAAAGGAGGCTGCCTTCTTCTCATAGGCTCACCTAGCTAGTTGTGTCCAAGATAAAATTGGGGTGGGCACGAGTTTAGTCCAGCTGCTGTAAAAGCGTACCAGACTGGGGCTAGGGCGGGTGGGGCTTACATAATAGAAATTTATTTTCTCATAATTATAGAGGCCAGAAGTGTAAGTTCAGCTAGTTGGCAGGGTTGGTTGGTCTGAGGACCCTGCCTTGCAGATGGGTAAACTTCTTTGTGTTTTCACATGGTCTTCCCTTGGTAGCTAATCTCTTATAAAAACACCTGTGCTATTGGATTATTGCCTATGTGTGCGATGTCATTTTAATGTAATTATGTCTTTAAAGCCCCTATTTCCACATTTGGCCACATTCTGAAGCCTTGGGGGTTAGGGATTAAACATAGGAATTGGGGGTGGGAGGTCAACAATTCACCCATAACAGGGTATTTCCAGAGTCCTCAGTGAACAGGGCTCAATGTCATGGTCAGGGATGGAGCCGCACTCATTGCTGGTTCTTTCAGGCTTAGAAGCTAGGTCCCAGGAAGTTAGACTCATACTGGCCAGTGGAGAAACTTATTGGCCTTGTCTGAAGGCTCAGTCTAGAAATGCTCCCAGCCTAGAAGTTTATTTGTCATGTGGCTGCCTGGTAGGAGTGGGTTCTGTATAGTGTCTCTTCTGGTTCCCATGTTGCCCTCAGCCCTCCAGTGAAGACAGAGCTTCTAATACCCTACAGCCCAGGTCAGCAGATGAGCCCTCTCCTCCTGACAGAGCAGAAGCCTGGCTGCTGTTGACAGCACACAGGCCAGTCTTTAAGGAAATATTTTGTCTCCTGCTGGTTTAATTTTTTTAATGCAAAAGGAAAACTATTGCACTGAATCAAAATTAAAGCATTTGTTAAATGTTGAAATGAAGGATCAAAATACAGACTAAATTTTGATTAATTCAATTAGTGTTTACTTAGAGCCTGCCAAATTCTGGGGCCTGTTCCCCCACCCCAAGTGTGTAGCTACGGGGCCTTGTAGGAGGTAGTTGACTGTAGGGTAAAGTTTTGTTGGAGGCATAACAGAGAAGACTTGCCAATTTAGACCTGTTGTATTTTTGTTGTTTAGCATAATAAAATGATGGAATGAGGAGAAACACCTGATTTTATCTTCTGTTAGGGGAAGTTATATCTTTTTCTCTCATTGGTCCTTTGGGAATACAGTTGCACTCATCAATTATGTCTCCTGCTCATGCCAGGCCCAAGTATGGCCAAGCTCACCTATGGAAGAGTTGACATCACCTCTGGATATCTGACTGCAAGAGAGAGGGGCCTCAGGTAGGGAGAAAGTTAGATGGGAGAGGCAATCATAGATGACCCATCCCCTTATTTCAGAATGATGGCCAAGGCCACTTGCTTCTTTTTCCTTT
The DNA here is from genome assembly GCA_963574655.1 of Perodicticus potto. NCBI lineage: Eukaryota > Metazoa > Chordata > Mammalia > Primates > Lorisidae > Perodicticus > Perodicticus potto. Next base: position 111,964 of record CAUYRH010102895.1, on the reverse strand, counting down.
GCTGTCCACTCAGATACACAAACATTTAACATTTTGTGTGAGCAAATGTTTATTGTGTGTCCACATAAGGCTTTTTGCTGGGATGTGAGGGTAGAGAATTGAATAGGACATACTCCTTGCTCTCAAGCAGCTCAGTTTAGAAGAGGAGATGGACACATTGAGAAATAATACAAATTACTAGCATATAAATTATTATCATCTTTGTAAGGTAAATAGCTCTGGTTATAAGGTGAGTGGTAGGCATGGCAGCAGCAGAGAGGAGACATCTGGGTGCCTTCAAGGTTGGAGGTTTAATGATGTCAGAAAGGGCTTCCTGTCACTGGGCATTTGGGTCCAGCCTTAGCACAGTATGATTTGAAAGTATAGATAGAGACGCGTATCCCAAGAAGAGGAAACAGAGAAAACAGAGACGAGGTATTTCTGTATTTGGGGGTAAGAAGTGGTCCAGTGTGTCTGGAACTTGGAACATGGTGAGATGTTCAGCTGGGAGGAGGACTGTATTGGAGGACTTTGGTTGGGCTTCACAATGCAGCCATTTCTGCTAAAAGCAGTGGGGAGCTGTGGCAGGGTTAGGGACACGGGAGCAGTCGTGAGCTCTGTGGAACATGACTGGCCTGCCTTGGGAAAGATGGACTGAAGGGGAGTTGGCTAGAGTTAGAAAGCTCAGAAGATGCGGCTTTTGTAGTCTGGCTGAGAAATGATGAGGGTCTAATGATGAGGGTTAGACCCTCATCAGTGAAAGGGTAAAGTGAGAGGTAAGGAGTTTAGCTGAATGTTAAGACCTATTCAGGGATTCTGAATGGTACCATAGAACTGGGGTCCTCAACCCCAGGCGGTGGACCGTACCTGTTAGGAGCCAGGCTGCAGAGCTCAGCTGAGGGCTAGTGAAGCTTCATTTGTGTTTACAGCCACTTCCCATCACTTGCATCACCTCCTGAGCTTCACTTCTGTCAGTTCAGTGGTGGGCATTAGATTATTGCAGGAACACAAACCCTACTGTAAACTGAATGTGTGAGGGATCTAGGTTGGCTGCTCCTTACGAAAACCTAATGCCTGATGATCAGAGGAGGAGATGTAATGTGCTTTAATCATCCTGAAATCATCCCTCCCACCCCCATGCTGGTCCATGGAAAAATTGTCTTCTATAAAACTGGTCCCTGGTGCCAAAAAGATTGGGGACAGCTTCTGTAGAAGAAGCAACAAATTCATCACCAGGAATTTAGGTTCAGATCTCAATTTTGCTGGAAGGGAAGGTGAAACCTGTATCTCTTAGCCTCAAAGCCCAGATCCTTAGGTGGTGTTTTAGCTTTTGGTTTTAACCTTTTATTATAAAAATAATTTAAACATACATAGAAGTTGAAGGAATAGTATAATGAATCCTCTTTAACATCACTCAGCTTCAACAATAACTTGTAGCTTTTGTTATTTTTTAGGGAGGTGGTGTTTGAAGTCAAGATCTTTGGAAATAATTGTGTTGAAGTTGCATTTGAAGTATTTCTCTGAGTCTGCGATCAGGTTGAGGCAGTGAAATGACTTTATGTCCATTTGTTCCTCCCTAGAGGTAAATCGTGTGTTCTCTATTGTGAGAAGGAAAATGAGGGTAACTTTCTTTGAAGGGTTCATTCTGGGCTTTAAGAAGCCCATTCCCAGTAGTATGTTGTCAGGGGGTAGGGCTGTGTGTGCCATGGGGGAAGGTGGGGTGTAGATAGGGAAGGAAATTAAGGTAAGGGATGTTAGGAGGGTGGTTTGTGGGCCAGACACCCTCATTATCCATTCACAGGGTGGCTGTTGCCCACGGCTTGATTCACACTGATCAGCCTGACAAGGCCCATCTATAAACCAGACTCCAATTTAATTTACTTTGGCAGACATTGTTCAGTGGCCACAACACAAACGCCTGCCTTAGCAGACTGCCTTCCTGGCATTACCCTATCTAAGAAAGTGAATTATAGCATCATCTGTAGGTTCAGGGAGCCAAGCTCGCAGATAGAGGGCACTATGTGGATTATGGGTACATTACCCCAGCCCGTGATGGGACCTCTAGGCCAGGGGTGGTCTCCTGGGCAGGACCCTTCCCTTGTCCAGGTGGCTGTAGGGAGAGGAAAGGAAGGGCTGAGTTGCACATACTTAGTTCTTTCTTTCATTTCCACCAATCAGATACTGACCCCCCCCCCACTTCTGGAAAGAAAAGATGTCAGTGTTCTCCCGTTGGATATCCCCATGGCAATGTGAAACAGAAACTAAAGGAAGATGTGAGCCCACGTTTCTTCAGAGGTTCATTTGAATAGCTAGGGGTGGGTATGCTATTGTAGAGGACATAGAACTGGCTAGGTGTTGAAAAATTAGTTTTGATGGACAGAGACTGGGGAAGGAGCCTTTAGGTTGAGAGGTCAGCATGAAAAAGGCACAGTGGCTCGGTGCCTGTGGCTCAACGGGCTAAGGCGCCAGCCACGTACACCTGAGCTGGCAGGTTCGAATCCAGCCCGGGCCCACCAAACAACAATGACGGCTGCAATCAAAAAATGGCCAGGCGTTGTGGCGCCTGTGGTCCCAGCTACTTGGGAGGCGGAGGCAAGAGACTCGCTTGAGCCTGGGAATTAGAGGTTGCTGTGAGCTGTGATGCCATGGCACTCTACCCAGGGTGACAGCCTGAGGCTCTGTCTCAAAAAAAAAAAAAAGAAAAGAAAAAAAAGAAAAAGGCACAGTGACATGAGAACACCCTCCTGTGTCTGGAGTATCATGGTTTTAGGAGGTGGTCAGGCACTGTGAGGCAATACCACACAGTGGTTAGGATGTAACCTGGGCGTCAGATTGCCTGGATTCAAATCTTACCCTACTGATTCCTGGAAGTATGATTTGGCCAAGTTACTTAACCTCTCTATGCTTCTGTTTCCTTATCTGTAAAGTCTGGAGAATAATAATTATAAATATTGAGATAGTGAAATACAAATAGGCGTTTAGTTCAGTGCCGAGTAAGTGACAGCCATAACCATTACCACAGTAAGTCCAGGACACTTTGGGGTCTGCCAGCTCATGAATTTGGACTGCTGTGGGAGAGGCCAGGTATTGCTCAGGCGAGAGGAGGTCCTCCAGTGCCCAGGTTCTGAATACCTGAATGTAGGAGTGGGAAAGAGGAGCTAGAGAAGAGCATCCCTGCACAGGGAGACCCACAGAGACCTGGGCACTGGAAGGGGAGGGTGATAGGGTGGGGGAAGTGACACAGGTGAATGCAGCCTATATAGTTCAAGGAGGAACCCAGAGAATGCTTTATCTCAAATGCCAGAGGAGAGTAGCAGTACTGAGGAGAGGCCACAGAAGGCATCCAGCAGATGCTGGCTGAGAGAGGTCTCAGTGTTTTACTCTATTAACTCATTTTACATCCATAATCACCCTTTGTCTGACAGATAAAGAAACTGAGGCATAGAGGTTAAGCACCTTACCTTAGGACACGTAATGGTAAGGTGCTTAGGACACATAATGGTAAGGTGCTTGGAATTTGGCCTCTCCCCCAAAGCATTCACACTCCACCTTGGGCTTTTAACTCTGCCCCAGACTCCCTCTGGAGGAAATGGGAACAGAAGCAGCTCAATGGACAGTGGAAGTCTCCCACAGTGGGCCTCAGAGAGTGCAGGGGAGCAGTAAGGCAGAGGGGAAACATGAAACAGTGGCTAGAGGTGCAGGGTCAAAGGCAATGTTTCTTAGTAGCAGGGACTTTAATATTTGTGTAGGTTGAGAAGAAGGAACAGGAGAGGCTGAGAGATGCAAGAGGAGCTCAGAGGGGGAATAACGGAGAGATTGGATCTCAGCAATGATAAGAAATTAGGGGCCAAAGGGAGGAGGGGAAGCTCTTCTACAGGACAGGGGAGTTGGAAATGGAGAGAAAGGGAATCTGGGGGTTCCATTTCTCATTAAAGAAAGATGCAGGATAATGTGCTGAGAGGGAGTCTAACAGGAAGGTAACATGAGATTAAAGAGTTTGAGTGCATGGGTGTCTGGTGATGTGTTGTATATGCTGTCAAAGCATGGTCTGACTTGGGGAGTGAGTGTGCAAAGAGTCCTCTGAGCTCCCCTGAGGAGGATTTGGCCCTCAGGTCTTTGCATCCTTCCCCATTGATGAGTGGGGGGCTCTGGGCAGCTCCATCAGTGGTTCCTATTGCCTGACAAGTTCAGGTGAAGTTCGAGCAGTGAAAGGAGGTGAGAGATCTTTCCCAAGCTAGTCCCAGCTTCATTTGCTGTCACTCTTTCCCAGCTCTCTGGCCATAGAGCTACATCTTGGTAACAAGGGGCTGATAATTGCAATGTATCCTCAGGACTACCATGAAGATTAAACTAGATAATGAATCTTTTCACAAGGGCTTCTAAAAGTTCCTGCCTGTTTCCTTCTCCTTGTTGGAGTACCTGCATTGTCTGACTTTTGACATGTTTCCAAACTGTTCATTGGCAGGCTCAGGGTTAAGGCCCATGGCTTTGGTCCTGGGGATTGTTATGGCCTCTTTACCACAATAAGCCCTTGAGTTGGGGAGAGGAACCCAGCTGGGGCAGGGGGAGTGGGCAGAATATCAAGAGGAGAAAAAGGAGGTGAGAACAGTCACAGAAGCGTTTGAAGACATTAAGGGGAGACATTGAAGGAGCCTTCATGTGAGCTCCGTGCTCCTCAGCCAGAAAGTCAGATGTGCAGTCTGGGTGTGAGCCGTCAGAACCTCAGGCTTACCCATTCTGGGCCAGAGCCGGCGCTCCTCCTTGTGGGCTGAGCCTGTGGTGCCTCACACTCTTGTCTTTGGGGTGGTGTTTCTGTTAAGAAACTTGCCCTTTTCAGAAGGAGGAAGGATGGCATTCCTGACTCTGCTGCACAGCTAGGCAGTGAGGGCGTCTGGCCTGGAGTGCCTGGCGCCGTTCTTTACCTTTTCTAGAAGAGGGCATTGGACTTTGTGACTGGGTGGCCTGCTCTTATTACATGTTGCTGGAAAAGCTGCTTGGGATCATGGAGCTCTCTTGAAAAGGCTGCGGTTTGGTGAGAAGGGCTTGAGCTTTTTGGGTAAGTGCTTAAGTGGAAGCATCTGGACTTGGCTGTGCCAAAGGAGGCTGGTTGGTGGTGGAGCAGGGACATGTGATGGGACTTGGGCTGGGTCTTAAATAGAAGGGCCAGAAAGCAAAAAGAATCCTCCCAGGGTGGCGCCTGTGGCTCACAGGAGTAGGGCGCTGGTCCCATATGCCGGAGGTGGGTGGTGGGTTCAAACCCAGCCCCTGCCCAAAAACTGCAAAAAAAAAAAAAAAAAGAAAAAAAAAATCCTCCCAGTAGAGGATTCAGTAGAGTTGGGCTGCGGCACACATGTTCTTAGGGATCTCTTGGAACTTGCCCAACAGGGAGTGGTTGGGAATGCCCAGTGCATGCAGGTCACTCACCTGGTACAACGGGAAAAAGATGCTAAGCAAGAAATACTGCGTTAGTCCCCTGCCGCCACCCAGCACTGCCAACCTGCATCTAGGTTTAGGGCTGTTTCCACAATTCTGACAGATCTTAGCCCCACCCCCACCCCAGCTTCAACTCAACTGACAGTCTAATCAGTACAGGCTGATCTGGAATGTCTAGGTGGGAATAAGCCTTGTATGTGCTTGTATTTTTGAAGCTGCAAAGCTTTAAACAAATGTTTGCTACTAGGAGTTACTGATACTGTGATTAGACAGGGACTGATTAGGCATACCTGTTCAGTGGCATGCTTTTATTTTCTCCTCTTTAGCTTTTCTTAGGCTACTTAAGCTTCTGTTCATTGACAATAGAAGTGAAAGCTCCACCTCTTCTCTTTTATTGGACTCAGACTTTCACTGAAGGATTCAGCAAGTCTGATAGCAGCTTTCCTGCTGCCCAGTACCCCTGTCCTGCTTTGACTCCTCTTTGCTATCTTGCTGTGTCTGGCCCCTCTGGCCTGGGGAAAGCTAATACCTGTGGCCCAGGAGAACTATCACTGCAGCACCTGTAAACTCCTACCAGGTCTTGAATTCCTACAATCTCACAATGTGTATATTTTCACCAGGATTTCATAAATAGGTAAAGTGAGGCTCAGTGATGTTAAGAAATTTGTCAGGGTCCCAGCTCAGGAAGGTAGAAACTCAGATCCAAATGCAGGTCTGACTACAGAGCTCATGCTCTCTCTACTCCATGGCTGTTTAACTTCTCTAGATCCCAGGCATCCCTTTGCTGCCTGGTGATAGAAAACTAGAGAAGTGCTATCAAAAGCACTGGGGACCTTGGTTAGATTTGTGAAGTAGACCTGTGCTAGCAGCAGTACAGAGGGTGAGGGGCAGGTGTGTGGATGAGGCTGGAGGCTTCCAGTTGGGAAGCCAGCAAGGTCATTCTGATCGGTGACGACAGCAGGCCAGGTGAGGATGAGGGGACAGATCTGAGGGGGTGAGGAAGGAGACTCTATAGAACCTGGTGACGAAGTGGATGTGTGTGAGAAAAGGGAAGACCCAGGGTGACTCCTTGTTTCTGGCTTGGTGACCATACTGGCACCACTGAAGTGGAATGGGGAGCATTTGGGGCCCTGGAGAGGGAAGAGGGTGTCAGGTATGGGAAGCATAGAATAGGGAGGGCGCCTGCTGCCACCTCCCCCACACCCCACCATCTCCCTGGGTTTAATTCCCCACTGACCACAAATTGGTTTATTTTTATCAATAAGTCTATAAACATTTCTTCCATGCTTACAGAACAGGTGATCCCACAGGGATTTAGACACAAGGCAGGGTTGCTGGGAAGAGAGATGGCTGTGCACAGCTACTCTCCTCCTTTTCCTGCAGGATGAAAGAGATGATGGGAAGGTCCCATTTAGGTAGCCAGGATTGAGCATGGTTTCCTAGAAGAGTTGTCATGGCATGGAGATGGGAGTTGAGCAGGGAGTTTAGTTTTATGCTGCCATGGGCATAGAAGAAAGAAAGCAATAGGTATAGCCAATTAATAATTAGGCTCACTCCACTAATGATGAGTTATTTGGTTGAGACAGGGCAGAGTTCTGCCCAGGGGTGTGTATAATGACAGTTAAAGTTAAAACCAAGTAGGTTGAGTCACATGATTAAAGGCCATGCATTTCACCTGATGACTGGTGACCAGCCCCTGAGACTTTGAAAGCAGAAGTGTGCTCGTATTGGTGTAGGGCTGTGTTTGTATTCCATCACTTCAACTTTGGCCAGTATCAGAACCACCTGAATGGCAAGGTCAGCCGTGAAGGTCGGGACCTCTTCTACTTACACAGGGGTGGGCCTCTCTGCTTCATTAGTTCTCTGGCGATGCCGATTAACATCAAAGTCTGGGGACCACTGAGATAGGTGAATCTTTAGGGCAGAGTGATAGAGAGGGCTGCTTGGAGGCAGGGCCACAAGTTGGGAGGGGATTGCAGTCATCTAGGGTGAGGTCATACTGGGACAGGTGAGGCTGTGGGAGCAGATGAGATCACCACCAGCATGAGCGTGGAGAGGTGACGTGCTGTGGTCTGACTCAGCAGCATTTGGCGTACCTGACTGCACCCTTTGTCCTGAAACCCTTCATTTGGCTCCTGGGTTCCCCTCACTTTTCCTGGTAGTTTGCTTCCCCTCAGTATCCTTTGTTGATTCCTCTTCTCCCTGATGGCTGCATGTTGGAGTGTTTCAGAGAGTCCTGGGCTGCCTCTATTTTTATCCACACCACTTCTTAAGTCACTTCATGCAATTGCTTTAAATACTGTCTTTATGCAGACAATTCTGAAATTGATATCCACAGCCAGACTTCTCTCTAAACACCAGACTCCTATTTCCAAATGGCTGTTCCATGTATCTTCCTACATGTCTGTGGCCATCTTAAATTCGACATTTACAAAATTAGTCTTCTCACTTCACCCCCAGACACCCCACATTATTGGTCCTGCAGGGCTCCCCATCAGAGACTCCAGATGGAAACCTTGTGGGCGCACTTGACTCTTCTTTCTCACGTGTTTGTCCAATCTATCAGTACCTCTTACTGGTTTTGCCCTTAAGGTATAAGACTACTATGGCCGGTGCTGCCTTTAACTCCTGCCTGGTGTTCTTTTGTTCACTGCTGTATCCCCTTACAGTCTATTTTCCAAACAACCACCAGAGTAATCTTTTAAAAGGTAAGCCGATCACATTTACTTTTATGCTCAAAACCCTATAAGCAGGTTTCCTTCTGGAAAGTAGAAGAATGGGAGGAAGAAGAGTGTGCATCTTCAGGCACATTGCCTAATCTGTTTTCTCACCTGTAACAGGGAGAATAATTCCTAATTGGTGTATGGGGATTAAGTGAGATATTGTTGGATAAACCTATAGCAGGTAGCTAACAATTACCTACCCAACATACGGTACTGTAGAGGAGACAGAAGCCGCACTGATTGAATCTTGGCATGCCACACGTTATCTCTTTTAATCTTTTTGATACTTTTAATTTTAATTTTAATCACTCTATAGTAACACAATTTAAAGAGTTAAGCATGAAGCAATTGTCCATGATTTGTTAAAACAGCCATCTCCCTGACTACCCATTCCATTGTTCTTTCTCAGATATAACTACTTAAAATTCTTTTAGTATTTATATCTGTATCTCTTAAAAACAATGCTTGTTCTGCTATGTTTTTCTATTGTCTAGTGGCTTATGAGTCCCACTTTAGAAGATGGGGATTCCTCCTCCTTTCCAGTCCTATCCTCTCACCCACAAGTAATTTCCCATCCGCGTGTTCTGCCAGTGGAATTTTGTTGAGACCAGCGTGTGGTGTTCCATTGTTAGGATGATGATTACTTTTGCCTTTTGGTTTCTGTGAGTTCTTTTGCCATTTGTTTGGCTTTCCTATTTTCTTATCATTGAATTAAATTCAATTGCATAAATCTTTTAAGATGTTCAGATGCATCGGGTGTTCTGTCAATTTCCTATGACTGAAGAAATCTCTCCCAGAGCTTTTAGACTGGCTGTCCTTGAAGGCTTGCTGCGTCACCCTGCCACCTCCCTAATCCTCCTATCATGTTCTCTGTGTCCTTGTGCATTGCTGTCTTTCAAAATAAACTCCTGTTATTTTACTGAGAAGTTAAATCAGATGTTTGGTTCAATCTGCTTTATTTACCTGAGGTCTTTCTTGTTTACTTTTGCTCCTAATGATAAGATTGGTTTTTGTGCTGATGCTCAGAGGTTAAATAATTTTACCCCCAGCCATGGATGTAACAGTCATTCTGACTATAAAACTTAAGTTCTTTTTCTTCTTTGTCCTTTAAAAAGAAGGTTGTTTGGGAGGCTGAGGCAAGAGCTTCACCTAAGCCCTGTGAGCTGTGTGATGCCACGGCACTCTACCGAAGGCGATAAAGTGAGACTCTGTCTCTACAGAAAAAAAAAAAAAGAAAGAAAGTTGTTATCAGTTAATATGGGATGGGACTGAGAATATAGGCACTTACATTAACTTCCTTCATCTGTCTTCCTCCTTTTTATTTTTTGATGCTGCAAATGGCTTCTTGCTTTACTATACCAGTTAGAGCACGTTTCTTATGTTCTTTTAAGAGGCTATCTCTCAAGTGTAGGGATAGCAAAAGGTATTTCTTAAAATAACCATTTAAGAGCAGCTGTAATTTATGATTGGGAAAAGACTTTGGTTTACTATGATGTGGTGAAGCTTCATCATCTGTTGGCCATTTGGGGATGGGAGTGGTAGGAGATGAATATAAATTCTGTGGTTGTGTGGGGTTCTTAGCCGAGAACTCCTTCCCTTCCCCTCCCTAGGACTTGCCTTCTATGCAGAGATGGTGGCCCATGGCCTGAGGCAGTTTTTAAGGATTAGGTCCCAGTTCTGGCTCAGCTATTTCCAAAGCACCCAGGGGTAATGGGGACTCCCCAATCTGTTCCTGATTTCTTCCTCTTTACTGGGCTGCTTTAACCTGTTCCAAATAGCAATTGCAAACCTAACCCTTTCCATTGAGAGAAAAGTAGCTGAGAAAATGGAATGGAAGGTTGCAATTCAATGTGGGCAGAGTAAGTTAAAGGTTTACTTGCCCTAGATTTGTCTTAATTTGGAGTTCCTGCCTACTTATGATATTTTTTTTTTTTAATTTTGAGACAGAGTCTGACTATGTCACCTTCAGTAGAGTGCCATGGCATCACAGCTCACAACAACCTCCGACTCTTTGGCTTAAGCGATTCTCCTGCCTCAGCCTCCCAAGTAGCTGGGAGTACAGGTGTCCACCACAATGCCCGGCTTTTTTTTGTTGCAGTTGTCATTGTTGGTTAGCTGATCGGGGCCGGGCTTGAACCTGCCACCTCTGGTGAATGTGGCTGGTGACCTAGCCACTGAGCTACAGGCACTGAGCCCCTACTTATGATTTTATTTTTGCTGAACATGAAAGAAGTTAATATAGTATCTAAATCACTGTTTGCCTCAGAACATACCAGATGATAGATGGGCAATTATGGCTCACTTTCTAAATTTTGTAACATGTACAGATCTTGCTCACTAGAACAAGGGTCTGACTGTGTCTCCAGGTTGGAGTTCAGTGGTACAATCATAGCTCACTGTAACCTCAAACTTATGGGCTCAAGTGATCCTCCTGCCTCAGCCTCCCTGAGGCACCCACCACCACATTCAGCTAATTTTTTCTACGTTTTGTAGAGATAAGGGCTCACTCTTGCTTATTCTGGTCTATAACTCCTGGCCTCAAGTGATCTTCCCACCTTGGCCTCCCAAAGTTCTAGCTCCTAATCAACTTTGAGATGCCGAATTGGCCTTTGTGTGGTACAGTTCATGTGGCTGTCATCGTATATTGTCATTCAAAAACATGGCTGTTTCTTCCTCACTGGTTGTTTTCCCCAGCTAAGGGGGTCATTTTCTCCCCTGACTAGTAGCAAAGAGATAGGTAAAGTCTTATATTAGCAGCAGCCTCAGGCTCAGATACTGTCACAGTTGGAAAGATGGCAGCATTTGCAGAGGCCTGTGAGTGAAGGGAAGGATGAATAATGAAAGGACCACCTCTTTATTTTTCTTAAACAACACATCCTGCCTTATCTTTGTGGCCAGAGATAAGTAATTTCTTGGTATCAGAAGCCTGCCTGCTTCAGGGTCAAATGCAGAGCTGTGTTAAGTGTCAGCAAGAAGGAAAACTGTTTTGTCTATTATAACCACTGTCACTTCAGGGAGCATGCTTGTTCCTTCCTTCCCTGGGAAGGTTGGGTGCCTCCTATTAGGGTCTCCATAGCATAGTGTTTATTCTGGTTGTCCACACTGGGTCAGGTACTTGGGTGGCTGCAACAGCTTCTCTCTCATTGGTAGGGAAAGTGATTTAAATTTCACTTCTCACTATCTACTGAGATGTCACCCTGATTTTCACTGGTCCTTTGGAGTATGATCTAGATTCTGGCCCTCTTTCCAAGCCTGTTGCTTCTGGTTTTTGTACTTTAGGCCTGTATCCCTGATGAACCTGGGCTCCCGAGGGAGATACTGTGTCCCCGTGGCAGGAACAGATGCGGAGGACACCGAATACACTGCATGTTGTCAGGTGGCACATTGGCCTCTGAGACCTGCAATATTGTGATATACAGTAGTCTCCCTTATCGACTGTTTTGCTTTTCTCAGTTTTACTTACCCAAGGTACAGAATATAAGATATTTTGAAAGATAGATCACATTCACATGCTTCTATTATAGTATAATTTTGTAATTGTTCTATTGTATTCTTAGTTATTGTTAATATCTTACTATGCCTAATTTATAAATTAAGCTTCGTGATAGGTATGTATGTTTCCTATAGCTATGGGAGAAAACATAGCACTGTATATACAGGGCTCTGTAGTTTCAGGCATCCTCTGGGGGTCTTAGTATGTACCCCCCAAGGATAAGGGGAAACTACTGTAATAAGAAATATATATTTGGTCTCCTTCCCAGTTTCTAGTACAGAACTCTTAAAATCCTTGGATGGAGTAATAGGAGCTACTTTCTTTATTCATAATAAGCTGCTGTCAACCTTACCAGTTTATGCTAAAGAGGTGACTCCTGGAAACTGTGCTGGTTACCAGAGGAACCAGCCATGCTATTAGAGGGTTAAGACTTTGAGTCCCTCTCCCAACCTGCTGCCCCACCTCTGAGGAAGGGAGGGGGCCTGAAGGTTGAATTCAGTCACTACTGATTGAATGACCAATGACTTAATCGTGCCTAGGTAATGAGACCTCCGTAAGAAACCCTAAATGAAGTGCTCTGGAGAATTTCCTGGTTGGTGAATGCATGGAAACCCTGGGAGGGTGGTGCCCCTGGGGAGGGCATCAAAGAACCACGTACCCTTCCCACCCCATACCTCTCCCTATGCCTCTGCCATTTGGCTGTTTCTGAGTTGTCAGAACCTCCACATCAGCTACCAGGATTCTTTTTTTTATTTTTGAGACAGAGCCTCAAGCTGTCACCCTGGATGGAGTGCCATGGCATTATAGCTCACAGCAACCTCCAATTCCTGGACTTAAGCGAGCGAGTCTCTTGCCTCCGCCTCCCAAGTAGCTGGGACTACAGGTGCCCACCACAACGCCCGGCCATTTTTTGGTTGCAGCCGTCATTGTTGTTTGGCGGGCCAGGGCTGGATTCGAACCCGCCAGCTCAGGTGTACGTGGCTGGTGCCTTAGCCCGTTGAGCCATAGGTGCTGAGCCAGCTACCAGGATTCTTATGGAAGTGCATGGTTTGATGGCATTAAAGGGTGTTGTGATCTTGCATGTATAAGATGCACTCTCTGAAACTCTCTGAAATTTTTCTTTTGTTCTGTATTTGAATTTTCAGTGAGAGAGGAGGAGACTAAGCATGCAGAGGAGTCCTGGCCTCTGATGCAAGTCATGCGTTGTGAACAGGATACGCACCTTTGACTCATGTTTCATTTCAGGCCAGCTCCCACGGGTCCACCCAGCCTCCTGTTTGCCAAGTACAAACTCATCACTGGGCAGGTAGCCCATGGGTCTTCTTTCATGGTTCTTCTGTAGCAGGGGACCATAGCCTGGGTACTCTGGGCTTGGCACCCTCCCCACTTTCACCCAGGTACTAGGGCCCCCAATGAGACCAGTCACAGCTCATCAGTGGGCCCAGTCTGCTGACAATATGAAATCTTTGAGGCCACTTTATTTGTAATACACTGTATCTAGGCCCCTGGAGTGGTGGGTGTGATTCTCAGGCTACTCATTAATTGCTCTTGTCCTGCTTATATGAATTCTGTGGAAGGTTTTGACTCATCTTGAGCAGCTGGATGTTCCTGTATAGTTTCACCAACCATTTTGTCTTTAGCCAACTATATCCTGCCCTTTCCTGCTTTCCTGCTTTTCATGCAACATCCCCTCTGCCTGGAATAGCGCTCTGTACCTCATCTTCCAAGAAAGCTCCTACTCTTCCATCAGGAAACAGGGAAATTGCATACCCACCTCTATCCGCGCACCCTACACTGTGGCATAATTGTTGGTTCATACATCTGGCTTCTCCACCAGACTATGTGGCCCATGGGGCAGAGACTGGTTCTGCCTTATTAGTACCCCAAATACCCAGCACGATGCTGCCTGCATGGAGCTGTCTATTTATTCACAGGTATTTGTTCATAAACTTCCTTGTGCCAGGCACTCTGCAAAGTGCTGGGAATCCAGGGGTGAATGAGGCAGACAGCTTCCCCGTGCCTCCATGGGAAAGGTAGCCAGTTAGCGAGGAAAGAAATGCATGGACCAAGATAGGATGGAATTGCTGTGCTTCAAAGGGGCTGATTTGGATTAGGGGTGGGTGGGGAAGACCTCTCTGAGAAGGTACTTTAAGGATGAGAATAACTCAGCTGTGCATTGAGCTGGAACATGAGCTCAAGACAGCAGGGTGGCAGGTGTAAACCTACAAAAGAGGAAGAGGTCTTGGAGTGTTTGGGGAGCAGACAAGAGACCAAGGCTGCTAAAGCATGAGGAGCCCACAGAGAGAGAGAGAGCAGTGAAGTTTCCCTGATCCCGCAGTGCTTCTTTCATAAGGCCACATAAGGAGTTTGGAATTTTACCCCAAGAGCAGTGCGAAGTTTTTGGAGGAAGTATTTCAAACTTTGACTATCCTATATACTGAACAAGTGAGAATCTGCTGATTATTGCTGCCTTCCTTTTTCCTGCTTCCTCTTCTTTTATTCTGACCCAAGCTGGCCTTCACTGAGACCCCAAGATTTCCACATCATGTCTGCTCTGTGGCCGTCTGGGCTGCTGTTCTTACCTCAGAGCAGCTGTATTCCTGCTGCAGCCCTTTCTGTTTTCTGCAAGGGCTTCGAGGTGCCCGTGAGATTCCCTGACCCCATCCATAAGGCCCCTGATCATTCCCTTGAAACTAACTGTGCAGTGGTTCTGAGTCCCCAGGCCGAGTGCTTGTTTGGCCTTTGCATCTGAGAGTCACTACCCTCTCCCCTTCCACACAGTAGTTGCTTGTCTTCCTCTTTCTTCTGCAAATGAACCAGCCTCTTGGTCTTATCTAGGTTCTCCCTCCCTGAACCTACCCTAATTTTTTTTTCCCTAAAACAAGGTCTCACTCTGTCACTTAGGGTAGAGTACAGGATCATGATCATAGCTCACTGCACCCTCAAATTTCCAGGCTCAAGTTCCTCCTGCTTCAGCCTCAGAGTAGCTGTGACTTGTAGGTGCATGCCAATGCACTCAGCTGATTATTGTTATTACTTTTTGTAGAGATAATCCTGCAGTGTTGTCAGGCTGGCCTCAAGAGATCCTTTTATCTTGACCATCTAAAGTACTGAGATTACAGGTATGAGCCACCACCATCTGGCCCTACTTTTGTTTAAAGTCTCATCTATGAAATTTTAACGACCTTTTAATTGTGATATCAATCGTATGACTTAGATGCTGTTATTCCCATTTTACAGATGAGGACACTGAGGCTCAGAGATCACACAGTATGTAGCATAGCTGGGTCTGAACTCAGGCTATCTGATTCTAGAGCCCGTGTATTTAATTGCTGCTTCTAAAACTATCCAGTATGGTTCTTTGTGGTCCTGAAATTCTTATCCACATGTCTCCAAAGCCACTCCTTCATGGTGCCCACTGTCCTCTCTTCAAAGGTCCCACTTCACAAGGAAAACAGAGAACCTCAGAACCATCTATTTGCTGGCCTGTGCCATGCTTGGGTGTGAGACCCATGCCCTCTTGCCCCAGAGCACTTATGCCCTTTAGGCACATGCGGAGGTTTTGCTGAATAGGCAAACAAACCACTCACGGTCAAGTTTATAGACATGAGTTAAGTCTCTTCTTAGGATTACAAGGACTCTTGTAGTCCCTCCCTGCTACCCAGGGAAGGGACAGAAAGCAAGAAAAATGAGAAGAGGTTTCAGGAAGAGTTTAGCCTAAAGATACTTCTAGGAGTCAGAGTTATTCAGAGATGGAAGCAGTTGCCCAGGGGATTGCCAAGGAGTAGGGGGACGGGGATTGGCAGTTCCCTTTAGCTGTAGTTAGGACCTTTAGAGGGGAAATTCAGCCTTAGGGGAGTGGCTAGACTATGTATCTTTGGAGATCTTCAGCCCTGAGAGGATGGGATTCTGAACTTTTTTTTTTTTTTGAGACAGAGCCTTAAGCTGTCACCCTGGATAGAGTGCTGTGGCATCACAGCTCACAGCAACCTCCAATTCCTGGGCTCAAGCGAGTATCTTGCCTCCGCCTCCCAAGTAGCTGAGACTACAGGCGCCGGACACAACACCCGGCCACTTTTTGGTTGCGGCCGTTGTTGTTGTTTGACGGGCTTGGGCTGGATTTGAACCCACCAGCTCAGGTGTACGTGGCTGGTGCCTTAGCCTGTTGAGCCACAGGCGCCGAGCCGGGATTCTGAACTTTGAGTGGTGCTGAGTAGAGTGGGTCTAAGATAGGCAGTTATAGGGCTTCTGGCAAAGTGCCCCCTTCACATCATTATGACTGAGAAGACCTTCCTAGGCAGGCCACACTGGCCCATTTGGAGAAGTGGAAGTGGCAATTGAACCTTCTCAGCCTGGATCACACTTCCCTAGGAAAGTGGTGCAGGTGTGGGGTAAATGCAGACCTGACAGAATGTGTGCTGTGACTGACCCAGTCCCTGCTGCTGCAGTGTCGTTTATGCCCTGATTGAGTCCCCATTGGCTGGGGACTGCTGCGGTGAGGTATAACAATCACTTTCTTGCTGCCGCAGGTGATTCTGGAGAAGCTTGGTAGTTTTTCATTACAGAAGTGAATGGGATCACATACTATAGATTCATGGAAAAAGAGGACTCATGCCAGGAGGGAGCAGCCACAGAGATGCAGCAACTACATGTGGGCTCCGAGGATTCTTATGAAAGTGCTTTGTGTGATGGTGGAATTAAAGGGTTTTGCAGTCTTGTGTGCCTAATGTGGAACTCTGACTTTTTCTGTGCTCTGTATTTGAATTTTCAGTAAGAACAGGAAGAGACTAAGCAGTCCGAGGAATCATGGCCTCTGATGCCAGCCATGCACTGGAAGCTGCCCTGGAGCAAATGGATGGGATCATTGCAGGTATTCTCTGGGAGCCCCAGCAGCTGACCTCTCTTCCTCCACATTGCAGAAAATGTTTGCTCTCGTTTTATTGCTGTTCCTACTTCTTCTCCTCCTTCTCTTCTTCTTCTTATTGTTATTTTAGCATAGAGAGAAGCCTCTTTTTGTATTTATGTGAAGATAATGTTATTGTGCTTGCCATCTCTCTTGAAGTACAAACTTGTGGAAATCCCTGATATCTGGGGTGACACTTTCTGTCTCTGTGGAGACAGTGTGGCTGTACCATATCACATGTATATAACTCTGTGTCAGTTTGGATCTTGGATCTTGGTTGTGAGGCACCTGGGCTGCAATGAGGTTGATTCTATTGCAGATTTTTCAGAGTACAGTAAAGCTTATTACAGGTGAGCTGAAACTCAAAATCTAGCAGATTTTGCCATCTAATGTAGGTGTCAGCTCACTTCCCCAGCTGGTCTGACTGTTTCAGAGAGGGGAGGTAGTTTTGTATTGATTCACCTAATGATTAGAATGTGCTTTATGCGATATTGTTTTTAATCCATCTTTACTGTTTTATGTATATATATATATATATATTTTTTTTTTTTTGAGACAGAGCCTCAAGCTGTCACCCTGGATAGAGTGCTGTAGCATCACAGCTCACAGCAACCTCCAATTCCTGGGCTCAAGCGAGTCTCTTGCCTCCGCCTCCCAAGTAGCTGGGACTCCAGGCACCTGCCACAACACCCGGCCATTTTTTGGTTGCAAACAACCATTGTTGTTTTGGCGGGCCCCGGGCTGGATTCGAACCCGCCAGCTCAGGTGTACGTGGCTGGCGCCTTAGCCTGTTGAGCCACAGGCGCCGAGCCTACTGTTTTATTTTAATATATGCATTAGCCAGCAGAGAACTTTCTTTAGAAAAGATTCAGCAAAACTATAGTTAATTTGAAAAAACTGCCAGTGGGTTACTCTGGCTGATTATTTTGATGGAAGTGCCTGGAAGCCTATTTTTTTTTTTTTTTTAACAACAAACCTGTTGTTAAAACTCTTTCCAAAATGTCCCAAGTCTTCTTTCTGTTCTGATCTGATACAGTTTAGTGGCCTTATTTGTGGACTGGGTTTGCTTCTTGGGGATTTTTCTTATTGTGTGGGTTGAGCTATGGCTGAAGGTGATGGGGAAGAAAGGTATCGGGCTCACTGTGGCTGGATCCCGGTGAGTATGGCAGGGCACCTAACACTGCCCCTTCTCAGGCATTTGCTTTTCCTTTTAGTTGCAGAGATACAACTGATTCACAGAGGGTTCTGAGTGTTTCAGCCCAGAGTAGGAAAGGTTGTGCAGGTCTCATAGCATCTTTGGGTTATCAGTGGCTCTGTAGCATGTTCTAGCTATCCTCTATCAGGTTCTTAATTTCCTGGTGAGCAGAACACCCTTGAGAGGCTATGTCCTGCTTTTCAGATACTTCATAGATTTGGATGTCCTGTTCCAAGTAAGGGTCTCTGATGCCTTACTGAGAACAGTCAAGAAGATTGGCTTTCCTAGCAATCCTTTATATAGAGCCTGATCCAAAAGCTTCCATGGACTCATGTGTATTGAGATAGGAGCCTCAGGGTCAGACTGTCAGAATGGCTGAGGTGGTCAGCGCATCAGGGCCCCCAGCCAAAGAGGCAGGAGAAGACTGTGATCAAACCCCTGGCAGAAGAACTCTTGGATGGTTGTGAGGGATAACTGAAAATACTCTTTTCCCTGTTATATTGCCTTTGCTCTTTTGTCAAAGATCAAAAATCAGTTTACTATATTTATATGGGTTTCTTTTTTTCTCTTCTTTCCTTTCTTTTTGAGACAGGGTCTTTCTCTGTCACCCAGGCTAGAATACATGGCATCATCATAGTTCACAGCACCCCCAAACTTCTGGGCTTTTAAGTGATCCTCCTGCCTCAGCCTCTGGAGTAGCTGGGACTCCACCTGCCACCATGCCTGGCTAACTTTTCTATTTCTTTGTAGAGAAAGTATCTCACTCTTACTCAGGCTAGTCTTAAATGCCTGGCCTCAAGTAATCCTCCTCGTTCGACCTCCTGAAATGTCAAGATTACAAGCGTGAGCCATGCACCTGGCCTATGTGGTTCTGTTTCTGAGCTCTCTATTTTTTTCCATTGGTCTAATTTTTTCCTATTCTTTCCTCAGCACTACACTGTGTTTATTGTATCTTATAGTAAGTCTTGAAGTTGGATAGAGTGCCAGTCCTCCACCTTTGTCTTTGAAGTTGGATAGTATGCCAGTCCTCCGATTCTTCTTCAGTAGAATTTTGTCTAGCTTGGGTCTTTTGCCTTTCCATATAAACTTTAGAATCAATTTGTTAATATTCACAAAATAACTTGCTGGAGTTTTGATTTGGATTGCATTGTATCTATAGATCATGTTGGGAAGCAGTGATACCTTGACAATATTGAATCTTTGAGGACTGAATGAGATGCCTTGTAAAAAAGGCAGCCTTGTGTGGGGTCAGTGCCTCTTCCTGCCTCTTAATTTCTCCCTGTGGGCATTCCTAAAATGACGGAGGCTCTGACAAAATTCCTTCTGCCTCTGAGAGAAGATGATGTGGCTGATCCTTAAGGCCTTGCGTTGGCCCAGAATCTGCAGTTGAGAATCCGGGATGGGTATGGAGGGAGGGGCCCTAAGTGTGGGTGGTGTGGACCGCAGGAAACATATTTTCCTAACCTTTCAGTGATCCTCCTGCCTCAGCCTCTGGAGAACTGGGACTCCAGGCACCTGCCACCATGCCTGGCTAACTGTTCTATTTCTTTGAAGAGAAGGTGTCTCACTCTTACTCAGGCTAGTCTTAAATGCCTGGCCTCAAGTGATCCTCCTCCTTTGACCTCCCAAAGTGTCAGGATTACAAGCATGAGCCATGCACACTTGTAATCCAAAGTACTCCCTCCTTCTATTTCCTTAGTCTTCCATTCTGTAATGCTTACAAGGATTCCCTGGGCTACTGTCTGGAACTGAGGTGAGAGTGTTGTAGAAAGTCTAAGGTGCTCCAAGGTATTCTTTGCAGATCAGTATGGAGCAATACCTATAGCCAAACTACTTGATTCAAATCCTAGCTCAACAAGTTATGTGCATGATCTCTGTCTTAATTTCTTTATATTTATAATGGGAATAATAATGGTACCACCTTAGAAAGTGAAGTGGTCTATCTTTTTTTTTTTTTTTTTTTTTGAGAGCCTCAAGCTGTCACCCTGGATAGAGTACCGTGGCATCACAGCTCACAGCAACCTCCAGTTCCTGGGGCTCAAGTGAGTCTCCTGCCTCCGCCTCCCAAGTAGCTGGGACTACAGGCGTCCGCTACAACGCCCGGCCATTTTTTGGTTGCAGCCGTCATTGTTGTTTGGCAGGCCCGGGCTGGATTTGAACCCGCCAGCTCAGGTGTATGTGGCTGGCGCCTTAGCCCATTGAGCCACAGGCGCCGAGCCGAAAGTGGTCTATCTTAACACATGTCAGGTGTTTAGAACAATGCCCAGCGTGTAGTAAGCACTGTGACTTGTTCTTGATAAATTTAGGAATGACAAAAAATATTTATCATGTGTACTCTTTTCTAGAAACACAGTGGAATTCTCATTTATTGATGCTCTTATTTTATCCATTTGAGTTTTGTGGTTTTCGTCATGCATGCATGGATAAGGCTTGTACATTCATTGCTAGACTTGCCCAGGGTCTATGAGATTGACATGTAGTCTGATTGGATCTCTGCTTCTGCTCTTGCCCCCTTATAGATGGTTTTCCATAGAACCAAAGAGTAATCCTTACAATGTAAATTAAATCACATCTTTCCTCTTTCTAAAACTTTTCAATGGCTTCCCATCTCAGGGTAAAATCATAATTCTAGTACTCTGAGAGGCTGAGGTGGGTGGATTGCTTGAGCTCAGGAGTTTGAGACCAGCCTGAGCAAGATCGAGACCCTGTCTCTACTAAAAATATAAAAATAAGCCAGGCCTTGTGGTGGGCACCTGTAGTCCCTGTTATTCGGGAGGTTGAGTAGGATTGCATGAGCCCAAGAGACAGAGGTTGCTGTGAGCTATGATGCCACGGCACTCTACCCAGGGCAACAGGGTGAGACTTTGTCTCAAACAACAACAATAACAACAACAACAGAAGTCCTCAGGATGGCTAGCAACATCATAATGTGATTTGGCCTTTACTGCATCTGGCTTATCTTACTTCACCCAGGTCTGCTGGCTGACTCAGGGCCTTTTGTTTGGCATCCCTTCCCCTGGAATGCTCTCCTTTGGATCCAGATATGTGCTAAAATGTCACTGTATCAGAAGGCCTTCTCTGATGTTGTCTAGCATAGCATTCCCCTGTCACTCCATCTTTGTATTCTGTTTATGCTTCTTTATAGCACTAATCAGCAACAGACCTATTATACTCATATTTATCTCTTTGCTTATTGTCTGCCTTCTGTACTAGAATGACAGGTTCTGCCTATGTACCATATTTTGCCATGTATAATGCGTACTTTTTTGGCCAAATTTTGGAGGAAAAAATAAAGATGCACATAAGTTTGGGTTAAAAACGTGGGTGTGCATTATACACAAAAAAATACGGTACCTCCAGTGCCTTGCCTGGTCTGTGGTACGTGGTAAGTGTTTAATAAATATTTGTCTCATGTATATTCTATTTTTTTTGTGTGTGAATAGGATCTATATTTCTTTGGTTAGGAGGCAGTTATTAGTTTCTATATGTATCCTCTATATTGCTGTACTTCAATTTTTATTTTTTCTATTTGTGCCTTTGGCTGATTCTTTTCAAATAAGAAATCACTAATTCTTTTCTTATGAAGACTCAGTAGTTGGCATATCCAGTGAACCATGTCTTAAGCAGTAATTGGCTCACAAGACATTTAACAGGAGCTATTTGACAGATCATTCAACGTTGAAGTTATTAATGTCTGGATGGCACGTATTCTATGCTATTCTTGATGAAAGGAATGATAATTATTCAATGTCTTTATTCAGGACACTTTTTCCTTATTTCAGATGTGAGCCAAACTGGGCCAAAGTGTTTAATTAGGAACTTTTGTGGTTATTCATGAGGAGTTAGTTAGATTGTAGCGGTTTGAATCCCAGCTCAGCCACTTACTACTGGCTGTGGGATCTTTGCACAAATTCCTTAATACTCCTGAGCCTCAGTTTTTTTATGGATAAAATGATGGTAATAATATTACCTATCTCATATAACTGAACGGACTGAACTAATGCAGGCAAGTAGTGCCTGACAGTAAGTGGTTCAATTGGTATACATTATTTGTTTATTTGTTTCATTGATTTTAGTATTAATATTATTATTTTTACCACCCAAGGTCATAGTGTTGGTAAACAGTAGAACCAAGATTTGAGTCTAGGGCCACCTGAGTCTTTTCTAAACTCCTTTCATTCCTGGGTTGGTTTAGTGGTACTGTGTGGGGAAGTCTATAGGAGAAAAGAGTTATTAACCAAGAAGAGGATATTGTTCTGTTCTTGCTCACAATCTTTTAACCAGAGTGGCTTTGTTCTTGTCTCATACTTGTTATTCCTTCCAGGCCAGGGTTCCTTTACTTGAAAGGTGACACAACTAAAAGAAAGTTTGAAAGCTAGCACCATATCAGGATGCCACAGATCCTGCAGATATGACATTTTTGTGTGAACATTTAAGTCTTCCTCTATAGCAGCGGTTCTCAACCTGTGGGTTGCAACCCACAGGAACCGTATTAAAGGGCTGCAGCGTTAGGAAGGTTGAGAACCACTGCTCTATAGTCTCTTAACTTGAGATTGAATGATGTCAAGTAGTACCACCACCACCCACAAGACACAACTGCTTTTGCATCTGTTAAAATATTCAAACAAGTGCCCAAAGACTGTATTATTATCTCACTATTTGAAAACATAATTACCATTTATTTCAATAGAAGGCATTTTTATGGGCTTCCTATCCTCCCCAAATCGTAGCCTATTATACAAAA
Source organism: Perodicticus potto (assembly GCA_963574655.1). Lineage (NCBI taxonomy): Eukaryota > Metazoa > Chordata > Mammalia > Primates > Lorisidae > Perodicticus > Perodicticus potto. The sequence goes on along the minus strand of CAUYRH010102895.1, from coordinate 89,494 downwards.
ACAACACAGATTCTTACTAAAATGGATGTGTTCTTTCAAAAATGATTTCTAATAGTCATACCTTACATAACAAGGAATTTCCTTTTGTTAGTTACTCTATAGCAGAGGTCCCCAACCTTTCTGCCACTAGGGACTGGTTTTATGGAAGACAATTTTTCCATGAACTCTGTGTGTGGGGTTTTTGGGTATGTGTCTGCAAGCAATTGATTTATTATGGTCTCTGCAGTCAAACTTCTCTGTTAATGATAATCTGTATTTAAAGCTGCTTCCCACGGCTAGCATAACTGCCTCAGATCCACCTCAGATCATTAGGCGTTAGATTCTCATAAGGAGAATGCAACCTAGATCCTGCCCATGTGCAGTTTACAGTAGGGTTGGTGCTCCTTTGAGAATCTAATGCTGCCCCCATCTGACAGAGGGAGAGCTCAGGCTGTGATGCAAGTGATGGGGAGTGGCTATAAATATAGATGAAGCTTCACTCACTTGCCCTCCACTCACCTACTACTGTGTGGCCTGGTTCCTAATAGACCATGGACTGGTACCACCTTGCTACCCGGGGGTTGGGGACCGCAGCTCTATAGTAGAACAGGTTTCCATTTATCTTCCAAAACTCTTTCTGAAAAGAGTGCACTCTGTGTGTGTACTATCAACGTTTATATAATTAAGACTTTAATGCAAAAATAGCGTCCCCCTCCACCATCACTGAAACAATGCACTGAAGATGGTTGTCATTCCTATAAACAGACCAGGAGTGCTCTGAGAAGGCGTCCTGAGGCACAGGTAGCAGTATTATCTCAAGGTGGACCGCATCTTGGGAGATGTGAGAGATAGAAATTGATTCTTGTAAACGCAAAAAGAAATGCCTTGTAAGTAAGTAGGACTATTAAATGAAACTCTGCGTAAAGTTGAATTCTTGAAATCTGTCTGGGCATGTGGCAGGTATGACGGCACTTTACCAGGACCCTAGAATTTTATATGAGAAAGCTGGGAAGAGGTAACTGTTGGAGACTCCAGGACCTGTGTCAGTGATTTGTTTCTAATACAAAAGACCACTGTTTTAGTTTCCAGTAGGAGGTTAACCTTTGATCTAGTCATCTTCTTGATCAGTCCTTGTGATTCTGCCTGAAAATAACTTAATTGAATTACACTCTTGACAGTTGAAATTGAACTATGTATTGCTTAATTACATCTCTCTGGATGACTTAGAACAACTTCATAAATGCTACTAATTTTGCATATTAGCTTCATTTATGAACTAACAGATTCAGTGTCTACTCCGTCAGTCCACTTGTGGCATAGAACCAGAGAACCATGTGGTCAGACACAGAGGGCCGCTTATCCTCCCTTTCTGCAGGAGATTATTCGTGCAGTTATCTACAAGCTGTACTCATTGATGAGGAATAGTTAAAAAAAGGAGTCTGTTTTAGGACAGTTAAAAAAGAGGTTGGCTGGGTGAGATAGATGGCTCATACCTCTGGGAGGCTGAGTTGAAACTATTGAGCTCAAGAATTTAAAACCAGCCTAAGCAAGATCCCATCTCTACTAAAAAATGGAAAAGAAATTAGCTGAGCACTATGATGGGTCCCAGCTGTTTGGGAGGCTGAGGCAGGAGGATCACTTGAGCCCAGGAGTTTGAGGTTGCTGTGAGCTAGGCTGAAGGCAGGGCACTCTAGCCTGGGCAACAGAGTGAGAATTGGTCTCAAAAAGAAATTAAAAAAAAAAAAAAGATTCCCCTGTCTGTTGGGTATTTCTGCCAACTCTGATTAGTGGCTGGGTTTGTAAAAAGAAAAAAGCAAAGATTGTGTAGGGACAGAGAAAATTCTGATCAAGGCTGTCCTTTACCATGGCCTGTGAGTGATGTAAACCTGAGATGTTAAAAGGCTGATGATGAGTCTGTGCTCTGAAGTTTAATTTTTTGTTTTTATTTATTATTTAGTTTTTTGATACAGAGTCTCACTCTGTTACCCTGGGTAGAGTGCTGTGGCATCATCACAGCTCACAGAAACCTCAAACTCCTGGGCTCAAGAGATCCAACTTGCCTCAGCCTCCTGAGTAGCTGGGACTACAGGTGCTCTGAAGTTTTATTTGATTCTGTCTGCTTCCCCAAGGATAGGGAAATTTAAACTTTCCTGTTTCCCATAGCAGGTATGACTTTCTTCAGAAGGGAGTCTGAGTGGAGGTTTAGGGGAGGATGAGGGGCTGAGCTGGCCCTTGTGTAAAGAGTTCAGAATGTCCACTGTGCCATCACTGGTCAACAGCCATCATTCTGTTTTTTCCTTGCTGGTCAATCCTACCTCTTGCTCCTTTTTGGAAGGGAAGCGTGCCTCACTTTCTATTCTCTGGAATAGTTTGGAGAAGACCTGAATATGTTCTGTAAATACTTAGTATAGTGGTGTAGGAACTGACCTGCAAAACCGTGTGGACTTGGTGTTTCTTGTTGGAGGGTTTTCTTTTTTTAATTGGTAGTGGACAGTTAGGTTTTAATTTCTTCTTAATTGAGTCTTAGAACATTATATTTTTCTAGAAAGCTGTCCATTTTACTGAAGCTTTCAATTTTGTTAGCTTTACAGCTGGCCATTTTATATTTTCTAAAATAGTTTGTTACATTAGAATTATTCACTTCTTGAATGTTTGGTAGAAGAAACTTGTAAAAGTATTCGACTTGGTGTTTTGTCTGTGGAAACAATTTTAAGCTCTGATTCAGTTTCCTTGGAAGACTGTTCACATGATTTTTCTGTGTTATTTTATCCAGTGGTTTCTTTTTGTGGCAGATTTCAGTGGTTTGATCAAAACATTTACTCAAATATATGGAATTCTGGGCTTTATATTTTCGAAGACTTTATATTTGTCTCAGAGTCATAGTTTACTGTATGTTTTTTATAATCTCTTTCGGTAGCATCAAAGAACTGGATTTCTTTATTCCATTCAAATTTTTGAGTTTAATCTAGTGAGTTTAATGCATTTATAATTACTGGTATACAGGTGTGTGTGCTTATTTCTCAGATTTTGTGTTGTTTTTTCTTTTTAACATTTGTTCGTTTGTTTTTGCCTTTGCTGGCTTCTGTCGTGTTATCATGTTGTTGTTCTTTAAATCTCTGTTTGGGAGTATCTATTTGTATTCTTTTAATGCCCATCTTTATATTTTTTAACATGCATCCTTAAAATGAAAGCTAAAGGTAAATGTGTCTTTAAAGAATATTTCTATCTTCCTCTATAAGAATATTGACTCTTAAAATGTACTTCCCATTGCTGCCCATTCTTCCACATTATTTTTGTTTAGTATTCTAGTATTTCTTAACTTTATATCCCCCCCCAATTTTTTTGTTGTTGTTGACAATAACCAACAATTTTAACTTCTCCAATCATAGTTGATTATTTTATCCCACTTTTTCTTTGGAGGGTGGGCTTGGTGTACTTTCTTCCTTTGAAAGGAATAGCTTTGTCCATAATAAATCACATTAATCATCTTCTGGAAAATGTACTTACTGTTCTTAATCTTGAGTGACATTTTATCTTGTATAGGCTTATAGATTGGGAGCTATTCATAGGTATTATTCTGGGGACTTATTGCCAGTGAGAAATCTGTTAACAGTCTAACTCTATTTTCTCTCTGGTTGCTTTTAAATTTCCTCTTTATCTTTGGTTTTCTACAATTTCACTGTGTTGTTTCTAGGGTGGGTTTGTTTTGATGTGTCCTTGGGACTCTGTGTATCTGTAAGAGGACTCAAGTTTTCCGTTATGGAAGATTCATAGCCATTTGCAGTTTCACTGTTTTCTTGGCTACATCCTCTATATTTTCTGGAATTCCAGAAGAATTGTGTTGGCCCTTGTCATTGTATCTTTCTGGTCTCCTAACTCCTCTTTCATATTTTCTGTTTGTATCTCCCTACAAATAGATAATTCTTTAGGTCCTTATTCCTTTTGTCTTCTGTTTAATCTGTCCATGTAATTTTTAACTTTGTTGGCTATATTATTTATTTTGGCTTGTATTTGGTTCTTTTCAAATATTCCCATTCTGTTTTCATATTTTTCTTTCATTACGGTTTCTGTTTCTTTCTTTCCCTTTTCATTATGGAAAACATATTATATATGCCCAAATACACATATATTCTCCAATAGACAAATATTTGCTAATAATGTATTGATTTAATTTCACAAATATGTATAAGCACTTATGTAAAATAATAATTTATTAATTTCTTATCTCAGTGGCACATTTTATGAAATAATTTTATTGAAGCTTTTTACATTTATTTCTGTTTTTATCAAGCTAGTTTTTTTTTTTTTCTTGTAGAGACAGAGTCTCACTTTATCACCCTCAGTAGAGTGCTGTGGCGTCACACAGCTCACAGCAACCTCCAACTCCTGGCCTTAGGTGGTTCTCTTGCCTCAGCCTCCCGAGTAGCTGGGACGACAGGTACCTGCCACAACGCCCAGCTATTTTTTTATTGCAGTTTGGCCGGGGCCGGGTTTGAACCCTCTACCCTTGGTATATGGGGCTGGTGCTCTACTCACTGAGCCACAGGCACTGCCCCCGCAAGCTAGTTTTTGAGTAATCAGGGCTTTCTAGAGCAGTTGTAGAGCATTTGGGGATATTGATAAAATGGAAATTCATAGTTTTAGGTTTGAGTTCTGTTTTTGTAACAAGTTCTCAGGTATTACTAACACTGCTTATGTAAACCCCACTTTATAAGTAGCGAGGTTTTAGAGCACATCATTCTCACTTGTAAGTTGTTTTAAATGCAATTAAAAAAAATCTACATATGATATTGTCATCAGATATTTTATCCCATGCCAAAGAACCCCATTTAAATGATGAGATCATTTTTCAAATGTTTATCTTGTATGTCTTTTTTTGTTTTTATTTTGAGGCATAATCTTATTCTGTTCTCCTGGGTAGAGCTGTGGTGTCATAGCTCACAGCAACCTCAAACTCCTGGGCTCAAGTGATCTGCTTGCCTTAGACTCCCCAGTAGCTGAGACTATAGGTATGCACCCCCATACTCATTTAATATTTTAATTTTATTCTTGCTTTTTTTTGAGACAGCATCTTACTTGGTCACCCTTGGTAGAGTGCTGTGGCATTTTAGCTCATAGCAAGCTCAAACTTTTGGGTTCAAGTGATTGTCTCGCCTCATCCTCCAGGTAGCTGAGACTACAGGTGCCTGCCACACCTGCGCCCAACTTTTTTTTTTTTTTTTTTTTTTTAAGAGATGGGGTTCTTGCTCTTGCTCAGGTTGGTCTTGAACTTATGAGCTCAGCCAATCCACCCACTTTAGCCTCCCAAGTGCTTGGATTACAGACGTGCACCACCAGGCCCAGATTTAGTCTTACTCTTGCTCAGTCTGCTCAGAGCTCAAGTCATGAGCTCAAACAATCCATTTGCCTTGGCCTCCCAGAGTGCAAGGATTACAGGTCTGAGCTACCACACCTGGCTGTGTCTATATTTCTGAATTGTATTAACATATATACTTTGTATAAATGAAAATAGACTGCTGAGTTATAGGGAAGTAACAAATAGTCCTGAAATGTCAGTAGTTTGAGACACAAAGGTTTATTTCTTGTACACACTACATGTTCCCCCCAGATCTGCCAAGAGCTCTGGTCCTTGTCATCCTCACCCTGGAACATGGGCTGTATTTGTCTCCATTATTGTCAGAGATCAGAGACCACATATTGCCAAATGTGTACTTGGACTTTTTCCCAGAGTCACCTATGTCATTTCTTACATTTATTGGCCAGAGGAAGTCATGTGATCATGAGTAACTTCAAGGGGGCAGAACTGTACGCCTACTATGAGTTCAAATGGGAAACCAAAATATTTTTGAATAATCCTAATGACTACCACATACATACTAATGTGCTTTTGAAAGTGAACTTTAAAAGGCTTTCAATAAATCCTATACTTGCCTTTTATGTGGTCTTATCCTCAAAAATAATAATTAAACCTGTATTAAATGTTGGTTTCACTCCTTAAAATAGGTGACCTCTGTAAGCTTCAAAAGCTAGCATTGATTGAGGTGATCTTAGTGCAATGGTTTTAATTTAGGCTTCATTTTAGGGTCAAGTGGGAATCTTTTTATTACCTAAGGTCACACCTCAGACCAATTAAATTAAAATGCTTAGAGGTGGGACCAGACATCAGTAGTTTGTAAAATTCCTCAGGTGATTACAACTTGCATCCAAAGTTGGAAACCTTTGTGCTAATCTATCTTCCCTGGAGAGTACTTCGTTGTTCAAAATAAAACAATAGACTGTCCCTCAAGAGAAATTTATTATCTCTGTATTTTTCTGTTAATCCTAGGTATTAGGACACACATTTTCTTGTTTGTTGCATCTGTTTGTTCTATTTTGATTTCTTTCCCTTTTTGTTTATAGAAGTTAATCATTTGCAGGAAATGTGTGTGGAGTGTGGAATTGACCCTTCAGGGAGATTTTGCCTTTGCTAGTTGCTGGGCATTAGTGTTGCACCATCCTGGACTGTTCATTTTGTGTGCATGTGTGCTGACTTTGGTTTGGGATTTTAGTAATAAGTGCATGGAAGAAATTTGGCACTTTAGCTGTGGTATGCCGAGGTTTGTAGTTTCATTTCTCACAGGGTGTGTATGGATATATGTAGTTTTATAAACATGTAGAGGGCTCCCTAGCACACTGCAGGCTTTCCTGCCATTAGGTGAATTTTCTCAGACCCCTTCATCATGAACCAGACAATATTTAAGAGTGCATTATTTCTGGAGGGGTCTCACTCTTAGTTTACAGCTTCTGCTGGGGGCGCATTAAAACCCCAAGCTCCAGCCCCAACCCCATCTCTTTTCTATATTTGGATCTTTGCCCCTGGGCTACCATAGAGTGAACTGAACTTTTTGACTCTTGAGTTTGCTCTTTGTTTCTGGCACCCAAGGTTTTCATTTTCTTTCAAGCTTGGCTCCACATTAAAAAAAAAAAAAGGTATTATCTTTTTCAGCTTTTCTATTTGTTCATTGTGTATAAAGGGGACTCCAGGCAGTTGTATTTGTTCTGTTGCCAAAAGGCTCCTCCTTAAGCAGTACATGGTTTTATCAAGTGGCTTTCTCTGAGATTTCTTGAAATGTTTGTTCTGTGAAACTACTACCAGGTTTCCCCCAACCTGTTTTACTTATGTAATTATTGGGAGAAGGAAAGCTAATCAACAGCATGAAGAGGAAACCTATCTGTGTTCAAGGACTTAGTTCCTACGCAGAGAAGAACCTGAATTCTCCCATGTTGTCTAGCATCCTGTGGGGACTTTGAAAGCACAAGAGAACCTAGAGCACACAAACTAATGTCAAACTTGAATCTCCCACTTTCATTCATCACATTTATAGTTTAAGAAAAATGATTATAAAAGTAATGAAAGTTGGGCTGGGTGCAATGGCTCATGCCTAGAGTCCCAGCACTCTGGGAGGTCAAGGCAGGTGGATTGCTTGAGCTCAGGAGTTCCAGACCAGCCTGAGTAAGAGTAAGACCCTACCTCTAAAAATAGCTAGGGGTTGTGGTGGGCACCTGAAGTCCCAGCTCCTTGGGAAGCTGAGGTAAGAGGTAAGAGGATCGTTTGAGCTCAGGAGTTGGAGGTTTCTGTTTGAACCTGCCACCCTTGGTATATGAGGCCGGTGCTCTACTCACTGAGCCACAGGCGCCACTCCATTCCATTTTCATCTTCAGTAATTTCATAGGTAAAAAACTGAATATTATTTTTAATATTCTATTAGTGAGAAAACATTTTATTGCCATATTTTTGGTTTTTATTTTTCCTTTGTTATTATTCTGGAATTGCTCGCATAAAAACCTTATGTCTATTTTGTGTGTGAAAAGTAGACTGGGACATTTTTCTTCTTGATATATCAGGTCTCTTTTTTGTATGAAAGACATGCTCATCTTTTGTTATTATTGTTACAAGTAGGTTTTTTAGGCTATAATTTGTCTTCTAATTTTTATTTTGTTTTCAGTGTTTCAGAAGTTAATTTCCTGTGGTCTTATTTATTATTCTCATGTCTTGCTCAATGGCTCATGCCTTCAAAATCTTCCTTTACCCAATTTTGATCTATCTTTTTTGTTTTTATAGTTTAATTTTTTTTATATGTAATCCTTATCTTCCTAAATTTTATTTTTATGTATAGTGTAAAATAAAGACCTTTTTTCCTGTACAATTCTAGCAACATATTTTAGTAATACATAGCCAAGTTTCCCCTTGATTATGTTTCCCAGAAAGTTCCTATTTGTATTGATTATCATTATTATTGATATATACGTGTGTTATCTTCCTCCTTCCCTCATCTATCATTTATTGGGTGTTGATTTTGATAAAAAAATTTTTATTTTATTATGCAGTAAATTACCTGAAAATATAGCATGTTAAAATAATAAATATTTATTATCCCTCATTTTCTGTGGGCCAGGAATTCAGGAGTGGTTTAGCTAGGTGATTCAGGCTCAGGGTCTTTCATGAGGTTACAGCTGATTTAGCAGTTGGGGCTGCAGCCATTGAAGGCCTAGTTGAGGCTCAAGGATCTGCTTCCAGGACAGTTCACTCGTGTGCTCTTGATAGAAGGGCTAAGTTCCTTGGTGGCTCTTAACAGGTGGCCATAGTTTCTCACCATATGGACATTTCCATAGGGATGATTATCTTTTTACTTTCCTCATCTAGCATTTATTGGCTATTGATTTTTTTTAAATGTATAACTTCTAGTGGAATGATACTGATTTTGATGAAGTAGTAAAAGAAATGTAACTTGCAAAAAGTAAAAATTAGGGTTTTATGCATATATACACACATGCCTGTAAAAACTGACACAAATACACATGTGCTTATATAAATGTTCTGTCTCTCTTCCCCTCTCTTTCCCTCTTTCCATCTCTCTGAATAGCCGGGAAGAATCTCAAACCTTTAAATCAGGGAGAGTCCCAGAAAAAGGAAGAGACTTATCCAAAGCCACATGGTAAAATATAGTTAATGAAAAGCTCCCAGCCTGACTTACCAATCCTACATTTGTAAAATGACACTAGATGGCTAAGTGTTTGATGTTTGGGTATGTCCAGGAGGGAGAGGGAGTACTCAGTAATTCTTGGAGACAGGAGGTTTTGCTCTGCTTCTACCATTTGCTTCCAGGCAGTTTGGCTGTAACTCTTCCCAGTCAATTCTAAATTGGATTGTTAGGAGCCAGAAGTGCTGAGCACACATCAGAGTGTGGTTAATTGGGCAGTTTTCTGGCTCCCAAGAGCCACTGACTTATTTGTGGATTGTGATCCATGATTCCCTCTACCATGCATTTTCAGAAAGCAAACTGGCAATCAAGAAGTAATTGTTTCCTTCTGTGCTTCTGTGTGGATTTCTCATTCCCAAGACTGCCTGGCAAAGAGGAAGCTGGCTCTTGGAAAAGTGAAGGGACCTGAAGTTAGATGTCAGGCCTATAGTGTGGTACATGTGGTGGCCCTACAGCTCACGTTTTCCAGTAGAGTTCTGATTGCAAATACTTTATCCTACTGGCCTTATAAATCATCCAGATGCCCTAGAAATTTCACCATCTAAAGCTTATTTCCTAAAGTGTTTTTTGCTGCTGAAAAAAATCACAGAAATCCTTTGTTAGACTTGTTGCCCCGGTTTTGATTTGAAAAATATAGCACTAAGAGAAAGACTTTTTTGTTGCCGTTGTTAAATGATGGGGTTTAGAAAGATGAAAACAGTCTTATTTGGGGCAGATCAAATTAGAAATAGCTGACCCAATATCCCAGATCTCTGAGGAAATGTAAGCAGTCTTTTTCTTTAGATGTTTATTCAAATACATATTCAGACATTCCTCTTCAACATCCACTGGGCAGAGGTATAATACTGGGAACCCAGCTAAATATGATATGAATTCTCTTGTCAGAGATTTTTTCATCCCGTAATGGGAGATGAAGTATGGATATGCACATACATAAAATAATACAAGTTTAAAAGCATAGGTATGTTCAGGGGAATATAGAGATCTCTCAATTGGGAAGAATCCAGAAAGATTTTAGTTCACTAAACCCTCACAAAAATGACTGTAGTAACTGTTGCCTATTGATGTCTTTTAAATTAACCTGAATATAGACGCTTAAAACAACCACTACCATTTTTATTGCTTTTTAAGTATACGATTTGGGTAATGTTCTGCAGAGATGGCTCATCCCTGTCCCATGTGGTGTCAGCTGGGGCCGACCACTGGGGCTGGAGGATCCAACATGGCTTCCTTCACACATTCTGTCACCATAGCTGAGAGGACTGGGGCAAAAGGGAACTGTCTTTCTAGCAGGGTAACTGGGCTTTGTTATATGGTCATTAGGGTTAAAAAGAGGAAGAATGGAAACTATCAGACCTCATAGGTCCCAGGCCCCAAACTGGCACAGAGTTACTTCCACTGCATTCTGTTGATCAGAACAAGTCACCAGACAAGCCCTGAGTCAAGATCCACCTTTTGGATCTTGGTGGTGCATGTGGTGGCCCTCTAGCTCATGTTTTCCTGTACAGTCCTGATTTCAAATATTTTATTCTGTTGGCCTTATAAATAATCCAGTTGCCCTAGAAATTCCACCATCTAAAGTTTATTTCCTTACTGCTGAAAAAAGTACAGAAATCTTATGTTGAGAGGAGTCGGATGCACACACATGAATGGGAGGAATCTTTGGTGGCCATCCATGCAATCTATTTCATTAACTAAAAATAAATGTATTAATCTAAAAGCTGAAGAATGGGATCTCATCATTTTAACTAGCCTGTTTTTGGTTACTAGTAAGGGCTGGCTATATTTTCCTACTTGTCTAAAGTTTGTGAGCTTCATGCGTCAGTCTCAGTGAGCACAGTCGCCCACCTCTGACAAGCCTCTTTCTACCTCCCCCAGCCCAAGATTAGATAAAGAGCATTTCTACAAAGTTTATATTGTGAGTGATTCTGCTGAGGCCTAGCAAGCCTTCCAGCTTCTAATTTAAAGACAGAGTCTAACAGTGTTGTCCAAGCTGGAGAGTAGTGGCTGTTCACAAGCATGGTAATTATGTACTACAGCCTCAAACTCTTGGCCTCAAGTGATCCTCCTGCCTCGGCTATAACTACAGGTGCATGCCCCCATGGCCAGTTCTTTCCAGGCTACTTATCTGTCCCTTTTGCCTCTCTTTTCACTACCTTTGCTGTTTACTAGTACCTTGCCCGTGGGATCTAGCATTCTCACTGAGATTCCTTACTGCCTCTCTTGTTCTAGGCACTAAAACAGGTGCAGATATCAGTGATGGCACTTGTGAACCTGGACTGGCTTCCCCGACCTCCTATATGAACCCCTTCCCAGTGCTTCATCTCATCGAGGACTTGAGGCTGGCCCTGGAGATGCTGGAGCTTCCTCAGGAGAGGGCAACGCTCCTGAGCCAGATCCCCGGCCCAACAGCTGCTTACATAAAGGAGTGGTTTGAGGAGAGCTTGGTGAGTAGGTTCATGGCTTGACTGGGGAACTTCTGGGGAAGATTATTATTCAGCCCATGAGATGCCACCACTAACTGGGGCTGTTGACTCATTTGTGACCTTTCAGCTTTTTCTGCTTCCCAGCCAGCTTTGACCAATCCCTGCTGGGTGGTCCATCTCGGCAAGAGTATAGAGACCAGTGAAGCAACCTAAGTTTTACACGCTGCCTTCTCATTCATAGTGACTCCTTCCTGAGGTGAAGAAATCCAGTCAGACACTGAAGATTTCACATACTGCCCCAACCTCCAGGATTACATTATTACTGAGTATACTCTCTGGCTGGGGTCTGTACCCTCGGCTGGATCCTACTACCTCTTGTTTCTTACCACCACCTAAAGCCTGGTTATCTCATCCATTTCTTTACTTCTGCTCCTGGTCTTGACCCTAGAACTGCTTTCTGAGCCTAGGGAAGAATGCAGATTTGCTAACTCTTCTTCTCCTGCTCTCTTGAGATTAGGCCCACAGACCTTGATCCACTTGACCCTACTGGAAGCATTTGGGTAACCAAAGCTATAAACATATTATAGTTTTGGTTACCCATCTGCTTCCCAGTGGAGACCAACAGATCAACTTTAAGAGACTAGTAATATGTAGGAATAGCCCACTGGGGAGGTGATCTGGAATGCAGCCATTCCAGGGATGGAGGAGAGGACACTGGGAGGCCAGAGGAAGCGTATGATTGCCTAAGCCAAGCTTGAGAGTGAAGATTGGGAAGCAGCCTCCTAAAACCTAGAGTTCTGAGCCTTGATTCAAAATTGAAAGTAGGCACAGACATGGGAGGACAGGAACAGGAGCATTAAATTGGGACAGAAGGCATAAAGTTAGAGACCAAAGACCGTGGAGATTGGGATAGCCCAAAGCCAAATCACTTGTGATTAGATGGGCTATGTATCTGATGTCCTAGCTTGCTTTCTGTTCAGAAGCCCTCTGTCAATGCAGTCTCATCCCCAGACCTTCTTATGAACACTGAATAATTCTTCATTATACTATATGTATAGTAATTCTTCATAATACTGTATGTATTATTCAGTATCGTCATTGTATAGTCTGTCTGTCTGGTGTTCTGTGTAATATACTGGTGTGGTGTGCAGAATGGTCCTCCAAAGATGTTTATATACTTCTCACCAGAATCTGTGAATATGTTACCTTACACAGTAAAGGGCAAGATTGCCGATGACATCAAAGTTACCCGTCAGCTGACCATAAAGTAGGGAGAGTTGTCTGAGTTATCCAAGTGGGCTCAATGTAATCACAAGAGTCCTTATAAGAGCCTTCTCTACTGTTCCTTGAATGCTTTCATTAGACCGTAGAGCCTTATTCACTGCCTGTCAGCTCTGTTCAGGGACTCACTATCACATATCCCTGAGATTCTTTGCAGTGTCTTCCCAAACAAAACCACAATTTGCTTGTTGTATTTTTTTTATTACTCACTATACAGTTTATAATGCCTGTAGATGCAGTGTGATAGACTCACCTTATACCCTGACTCCATACAGATGAGTAAAATCTTTCTGAAAAGTGATTTGGGAAAATTTGTCAAAAGGCTTAAAGATGTTAACACATTTGGATTAGAGTGGCCAGATTTAGTAAACTGCTTGGACATAATTATTTAAAAATTATTTATTGCTTATCTTCTGTATGGCCTCTGAACTTTAGATTTCATACTGCATCTATGAAAAAAAAAATATCCCCCATGTATACATAATCACATGTGGAATATTTTACTTATATATTTAGATTATAAAATTTACCCTCCCAATTTGAATTTTTTTTTTTTTTTTTGAAACAGAGTCTCATGTTGTCACCCTGGGTAGAGTACCGTGGCGTCACAGCTCACGGCAACCGTGAACTCTTGGGCTTAAGTGATTCTCTTGCCTCAGCCTCCCAAGTAACTGGGACTACAGGTGCCCACCACAACACCTGGCTATTTATTTTTGTTGTTTTTGTTGCAATTGTCGTTGTTTTAGCTGGCTCCGGCTGGGTTTGAACCTGCCAGCTTTCCATGTATGTGGTCAGCGCCCTACCTACTGAGCTGTGTGTGCTGCCTCAGTTTGAATATTTTTAAAGGATAGGTTAAGGAAAAAAAAAGTTCCAATTTTTTTTCCTACACATTCTGGAGATCACCTTAAACCCTTAGCCAATTGATACTCCATGCTCTTCTATTAGGATTTTAGTGCTTTTTCTTATCGATTTTAATGACTTTTTATTAGCCTTTTGCTTTATTTATAGCATATATTTTCCTCACTTTGTTATTTAATGGTTATAGTGCTTTTTGAGTCATACATTTTAAAAGATTGTAATTAACTCTGTCGGTCTTTCCTGTTTTGGTTTCTTGTTTTCCTTCTGGCTCTAGAATGTCTTTTCCCAATCTTAGATCAAGTAACTATTCACTTGTGTCCTCTGCCAGTAGGTGAATGGTTTTTGACTTTTAACTTACAATTAACTCTAATTCACCAACAGTGTTTTCTAGTGTGTGGTATTAAAAAATGGGTTTAACTTTTAAAAATATGTTTTGGAAACTTATTAAAAAATGTTTTTGATTCAGAGGCACTTGACACGGTTGTTGGTTTTTGTAAAATGCATTGCAGAAAACAGCTTGCATTCAGATTTGCAGATATGTTTGAGGGTTATTTATGATGGTTTGGGAAAGGCCTGCCTTTGGAGAGAAGATTCCCTAAAAGTTACTGCATTCATAAATCTTTTAGAGTAATTGTGACCTTTAGCAACCTATGAATAGGGGGGTCAGAAGGCTCTGGGTGACCTCAGCTCTCTGGCTTTTATCATCTTTCTATGAATGGTGTACTTTTAGGGGGTCAGAAGTGCATATAAACATTCCCAGATACAGGCCTGGATGTTAAGGTTTTGATTCTGGGCAGAGATAGCTTATCTGTATTTTACAATCTGTCTGTACACACATTCCACACTAGGTCTTAATCTGGATGAAAATAAAATTCAGAGAAGTGAACAAACTCACCAGGTGTTTTAGATTGGTGCTTTTAATTAGATGCTGCTACTCAAATTTTGGTACATAGCCCAGCAGCTTTGGCATCCCCTAGTAGCTTGTGAAAAGTACCAAAATATGGGCCCCTGCTCCAGACCTACTAACCTTCTCTAGGTGGCTCTTATGCACATTTAAGTTTAATTCTCTGCTGGGTCAAAGAAAGGGCAGAACTCTAGCCCAGCCATTTTTCTTTTTCTTTCTTTCTTTTTTTTGAGACAGAGTCTCACTGTGTCACCCTGGTTTGAGTGCCATAGTGTCATAACTCATAGCAACCTCAAACTCTTGGGCTCAAGCAATCCTCTTGCCTCAGCCTCCTGACTAACTTGGAACTATAGGTACCTGCCACAATACCTGGCTAGTTTTTCTATTTTTATTAGAAATGGGGTTTTTCTCTTGCTCATGCTGCTCTCAAACTTTTGAGCTTAAGCAATCCACCTACCTCGGCCTCCCAGAATGCTGGGATTATAGCTGTGAGCCACAGTGACCAGTTGCACAGTCAAGTTTAAAACATGGCTATAAACCATTGAGACTCACTTGTATTATTTTTGAAAAATCACACATGGGTTAGGATTGGAATTGGAACTAGTGAAGCAGTTTGAGGGATAGGCAGGACTGCCAAGCATGGCATTCTTAGTCATGATGGCTGTGCATCCCTTTCATGCTTGCCCCGTTCTCCTTTGCAGATAGATATGCTGACATTGTCCTATACCTCTGAGTTACTGCGTTGTCATAACACTGGGCTGACACAGGCCAGCTTTGCCTCATGACATCAATATCAGTTGGGATACTTTCTGCAGTAAAATAGCATAAACAATAAGGTTTATATGCCTCTAATAAAATATCTAGAGGATGAGCAGTCCCATGGATAAGTCAGTGGCTCTGGATGACCTCAGCTCTCTGGCTTTTATCATCTTTCTGCCCCACCATTTTCATGGGGTTTTTTTCTCAGGCACAACCCCTAATACTTGCAAGATGACTGCTGGAGCTCTAGGCAATGTCCACACACAAAACTATACAACCATGTCCAGAGGTAGAGAACGGTTTTAGTGTGTCCTTTTTTTTTTCTTTTTAATCTGATGGGAAAATCTTTCTTTGAAACCCTCCAGCAGACTTCCCATTTCATCCCAATGGAAAGGGTTTGTTCATATGTGTGTACTCCAGCTGCAGAGGGCACTGGGAAAGCAAGTATTGGCACTTCCATTCACCGCAGAGGGAGGTGGCATCTGCCAGAAAGGAAAAGTGATGAAGTCAGGGTAAAAGAACAGCCCTCTGGAGGGTAGTTCAGAGTGACTGCCACAAAAATTCATTAGCTTGAGTTTATTCTTCTTATTGACTGACAATTTTTTCCCCATATTTTCTCCCTTTAAAAAAAAAACAACAACTCAAATTCCTACAGGAAAGGTTGTGATTAGGTAGCTCATAACTTTTGAGCTATGTTCTCCATGCCCATTAAGAAATGTTATGTGCAAAAGAAAATAATAATTGAAGACTTTTAATTTAAGTGCGGTTATGGATTAGCTGCCCTTGGATCAGATGTCCACCCAAGGGCCAGTTAGCTGTGGCCAGAGGGGAAGGATCCTGTGGTAGGAACACGTGGTAGGAAATGTGAGCTTGTGCTGTTTCTGTTCACTGGCGCTTAAGGACTTCCTGGGACCATAGCATCTGTAGGCCACAAGAAAAAAGAAAAGCGGGCTGCTGAAGACACAGGTGGGGATGTGGAGGAGTGGTTGGTTGTTAGAATAGGACAAACAGACTAGTCCTGGGCCCTTCCTCATGATCATCACAGAAGGCAGCTGTGTTTCTTTGCGGTAGAGCTAGTTTCCCCTCTGCTGGGTCTTCACAGGGCTGAGACACAGCTGGACAGCATGGTCAGCAGCAGTAGGAGGACTCCTGTCTGTCTGAAGATAGGTATAAACTGGCCAGACTCATCCTAAAGACCAAGTGGCACAGACCTCCTCAGGATTCAGTGGTGCAGGGCTGTGAGTGAGTTTCCAGGGCTCTGGGGCCTAAACCAGGGTCCTGCCCCTTGGCAGTAAGTACAGGGAGAAGTGGGATCCTGACCACAAAGGGTATGCAAGAGCTGGGGTTCCCAGTGAGGCCTTAATGAGGCAAGGGATAATGGGTCTGGATGCCCTTTGTCTTTGGGCAGTATCTGCATGTGAATTCACAGCCCAGCTCTGGGGAGATGCTGGATGAACATCTTGTGTACAGGCTTCTCAAGCGTGAGGTGAGTCAGGTCCAGCTGCAGAGGAAGCATCAGGGAGGCTGTCCTGCCCTGTGGGGCAGTGGAGCAGTGTTACCCTCAGGGGCGAGAAGGTGGCTCTTCCTGGCAGATAGGGCCAAATTCAGGGTCAGTGTTCACAGAGTGTGAAGCTGAGGCCCTCTCTGGAAGGCTGAGGCATCTCTGCTACGATGGGAACAGAGTTGAGGTTCAGAAAGGGGCAGCTGCCGCCTCTTCTATTTATTACAGTAAAGTGCAGAATGACACTCTTAATTTTGGAACAAGAGCCCCAGAACCGTGCCAGGTAGTGCAGAAGGCCAGAGAGGAGAGAGCCTCCCAGGCCTGACATGTACCACAGGCAAAAGGATCTGGTGGTGTATGACCATGTCTATGATTTTGGTGGTATTTTAAGTGGGGTGGGGGTCTGAAATGGGCATCTCTGCTCTTCCACACCTTGGCCTGGATGGGTGGAAGTTGGTATGGTAGATCTAGGGCTAGGCTGGGTGTTGAAGCCCCAGAGAGGTTAGCCAGCTAGATTCCAAAGGGCTCTTCAGGGCTGGGGACAGCCAACCAGCAGGGAGTAGACCTAGTCTCATGCACAGTATTGATTAGTGGCCCAGGTCTTTGATGATTCCCACAATATACTAGAGCCAGTAGAGTCTCCAGTAGAGGTGCATCCTCATCTCTTGCCAGACAGTGTGTTCTGCTGCTTGATACATTGTATATGGGAGATTCTTGGTGAAGTTTCAAGATGAAGTCAGAGAAACAACAGGCAGACCCATCAGCTTCAGGGTGAGGGCATGTCTTTGGAACGGGGGTATATGGAGTAGGCTTGGCCACCCAGTGGGAGCCCAGGCTTTCCTTTGCAAGGTGTGCTTGAGCAGGTGGAGACAGACTGAACTGGGGTGGGGTAGTATGGGAGATAGGATGGACTTAAAATGCGAGGGTTCTACCCTGGCACCGCCACTTACTCATAAGTGCCTTTGGGTGAACCTCTTCTTTGCTCCTCTGGGACCCAGTTTCCTGACTAGAAATGCAGCTGAGTTTGACAGTGCAAACATGGGACACTGTAGTTTGTCCTAAGGGCTCTATTGAGAGGCCTTTTTGTAAGCAGCAGCCTTTGCTTCCCTCAGTCTAGATCTCTCGGTTTCCAAAATGCATACAGCTTACAAACCTCTGTATGTGCAGCTGCCCCTAGGTCAGAGCTCCACTGAGGCCCACACCTCAAGAACAGGGAAGAGGCAAACCTGTTGACCATATTGAACAGCCAGAGTTGTCCTCCTGAAAGTGCATCCTCTGCTGGGCCCAGCTGGGCTGGGGAGTGGGGCCACTTCCAGGGTGTATGCTCAGTTCAGGTGCCCTCACTTACCTTTTTAACTAGTCTCTCAAGAAACAAAGAGACCCAGCCCCAGGTGGTGGTAGTGGGAGCTAAGCCTCCCCCCTCATCAGCTCCAAAATACCTTGCCACAGATGGTGGCTTCTCAGCTCCCAGTGCCTCAAACAAAGCTCAAGTGTTCCTGCCAGATTCCACTTGCAGTCTTTCCTTCTGGCCAAGTGGCAAATCTGTTTACCATATTGAAAAGCCAAAGGAGTTGTAAAAAAAGGTAGGGGAGAAAAGCTGTTTTATGAATTATAAAATGTGAGCTTGAGTTTCTTATGCCATGTGATTCATTTCTATATCTCCATTCTCCACCCAGGGAAGGGAACCCAAAACAGGTCTGGATATATGTATGCTGAACTTTTGAATTCTGAAAAGTTACAAACAGGAGTTTTGTAGGAAAATCTTTTTCTCTGGATCTGAAAATAGGGAAGGAAAAATTGGCTTGCTGTTTTAGAAAAAGTCTTCATGAGCCGATTCTCAGCATACATTTCTTACATTCCCCTGTGACAGGTGTGAACTTGAGAGCTGAGAAGGGAGTTGATGTGCTCAGCTCCCAAGGGACTCTTGTCTTGCATAGGGATAGGGGTGGCACCAGCAGTGGTTCTTTGTCCCTCTGCAATGCTGGAAGAAGCCACTAGGTGGGAGTCGGGGACAAATGCTGGGAAGTCTAAATCCTAAGGAATAAGGTTCATTGTGGGCTTTATATGAGAAAATAGCTTTTTTTTCTTTTTTAGATTAGAAAGATGACATAAGCACTTCTCATTAGTGAAGCTGCTAGACAGTGCACCTGGGTCAGCTGGCAAAGAGTTCTGTCTCATTTTCCTTGGAAACCAGTGGACAAATGGCAGGCGGGGGAGAGTTCCACTGTTTTGGGTTAGGGAGAAAAGACAGGGACGCTGGTCCTGGGTGTATAGACTTGACCTTCCATTGTGGATAGTGAGAACTCCCCTCCAAACTCCTTGTAGTGCCTCTTACTGGGTTGCTGATGGGATGGCCCTCTCCATTCTAGGAGGCATTTCCTACACTACAGTGTCTGCCAGACCCTGCCCCACAGAGGCTTTCTATCGTTTGGTGGATTTCAAATGCATTTTTCCTGGCACTGTACCCCAGATTGGAGGCCTTTAGACCCTGTAAATTTAGCAGTTTTAGTTTTCCTGTATTTTGATTTTTCCTCCCCAAAGTAAATTTACCCTATTAAATTCTAGTGATCTGGTTCCTTTCAGACCCAACCTAAAGAGACTGTTTCAGTCCCTAAGAACCAATGTTTATAAATGACCAAGAATGTGCAAACACTGGTGAAAGAGCAAATAAATCCTTCCCTGCTAAATTTCTTGCTTCAGCCCCAGGGGACATGGTGGGCAATGTTGCCAGGTTAGCATAACTTGAGGTCTGAGTATGTAGACATCACTTATCCTCCACCCACAAAGACCTGCCAGAGCCACACCACCAAGAGCTATCTCCCCTTTCAGACCCTCACTCGTGGGCAGGCTCCAGGGAATTCATATTCCCAGGCCTCTTGTTCAGTATCCTATGCTTCAAGGAACTTCTGAAAGTGGTTTTCTAAACTTTTACTACTGCAGGTGTGGTCCTGGAACCAGGAGTATGAGCATCACCTGGGAGCTTGTTAGCAATGCTATACACCTACATTTGGCCCACTGCCTCTTTCTTATACTCCATCAGCTAAAAATGATTTTCTTACATTTTTCAGTGTTTGAGGGGGAAAAAAGTCAGAAGACTATTTTATGATGTGAAAATGATATAAAATTCAAATTTCAGTGTCCATAAATAAAGTTTTACTAGAACACAACTACACATTGGTTTAGGTGTTGGCAATAGCCCCTTTCACCTTAATCATAGCAGAGCTGAGTATGACAGAGACTGTGTAGTACTCCAAATCTAAAGTACTTATCATCCGGGCCTTCATGGGAAAAGTCTGCTGACCCTTGTCCTAACCCACTGTGGTGGTGGGTTCTCCATACTTGAGCACTATAGGGACGTGGGGTGTAGTAGCCAGAAGGATGCTTAGTGATCAGGACTCTCTTCCTGGGTTCTTCCTTCCACTCCTGCCCTTCTCTTCCTTCTCCTCCTTGGTAGCAGGCCCACTGTGCTGCACCTCTGTTGAAAGACACAAGCTTATATCTGACTTACAGGGAGGGTGTCTTAGCAGCTGCCATCCACGGCCCAGAGGCCAAGGCTCAGGGCTGAGCAGAGCCCAGGATGTAAGTGATAGGTCAGCAGGACAGCACATGACTCACAGGACTCCTATCAGTCCAGTTCTGACCAGTGACAAGTTGCTGCTGACCCTTGGAAGGAAACAGGAGCAAAACCTCAGGGGACTCTTCTTCCCCCTTCAGCCAGTCCCGCAAGTACTTGAAATTCTAGCCAGGTAGGTGAAAATCTTGGGGTTCTCTCCTAAATATCCCAGGTTGGGGGCAGGGACACACTACAGTGAGGTAACCTGGCCAGCCTGGCCTCTTAGCTGTGTTTTACACCAGCATGCCTAGGCTTTGTCTCCTGCCCCTTGCCCTCAGCTGACTGCCTCATGTTCCAGGCAGAAATGGTTTCAGGTGAACAAAGGGCTTCTGAGAAGGCCCTGGGAGCTATCAGGGTCACTGTAATGTCCCCTATGTGTGTATCCTTTGTGGTTCCTGAGGCCACCTATCTTCAGAGATGGGTCCTGTGGGCCCCTGGAACTCCACCTCACAAGAACTGTGTGATGGAAGCAGGAGACCCAGGCTCCCTACCCTCAGTAATAGGGCAGTCTAAGCCTTTGGAAGAACTGCTTAGCCTTCTAACTTTTGGGGAGTCATGGACCATTTTGATCATCTGAGAAATTATTTTAGAGAAGTAGAGATTTATGCATACAAATAGTACTTTGTATATATTTTACATTTGAGAGCTTATCTGATTCCCTGAAGTCCATCTGTAGACCCCTGTGAGACGACACTCAATGGCCAGAACAGTCTTCTAGGTGTGTGTGCCTCACGAGGAGGCTGGCCCTTGGCCTTTGGGGAGAGGAGTGAGGAGAGTGGCCTTGGCTTCTGAACCCATGGCATCTCACACCCACCTCCTCTTTCCCTCCTAACAGCCACACGTAGATGCCTTGCTTCTAGATTTTTTGGAGTGTTAATTTATGGATTTTTTAAGTTAAATTACAATGTAAGTAAAATGTATTTGGGTGTTTTTTTGTTTTTCTTTTAAAGGCCGAGGTAAGAATTGCTACTTGAGGATGCCATGAAAATATGTTAAGAATTTAGCTGCAGCTTGTCCGAATTCTTCCCTCCCTCTTCCCTCCCCCTTCTCCTCCCGCCCTCCTTTTCTGTCCCTTTCTCTCCTTGCACCGTCCTTCACAAGTGAGCTAATAGATGAAGTTGGCCCTGTCTTTTCTCTTTACTTTGGGAAAACAGTCCTTTAAGGGTCTCTTTAAGTAGAATTTTAGTCTTACTTTGCTGGTCTTACCATTTGAGCCTCATTCTTTCATCCAGAAAATGTTTAAGTTCCTGCTGTATACCAAGAATTGCGCTAGGCATGCAAGTTAGAGAACTGAGCCAGAACTCAAAAGCGCTCCCGGTAGTTGGGTGCAGAAGACAGACGTGTGGACAGTTAGCCTGGTTCAGCAGAGACGAGCGGGTGCTCCTCAGGGTAGGGACAGGTGCCTGGGCCACACTTCGTGGCATCTGGGCTTTAGAACGGAGGATGAGAGCTGTGTCCCCTTTTTCCTCCTCTCTTATTCCAGAGCCTAAAGAAGGGGATGAGTTCCTCTAAGGAGAGCAGGGGCTTCTCCCGTCCTGCTGGGACTGGGGCTCTGTTTCCCTCTCCCCACCAGTCCCCAAGTCAGCTCCTCTGCCTCCTTTCTGAGGCCCAGATACACCTTTGTTATAGACCATGTGGTAATTCTTTATTTACCCAGGGCAGGAAGTTGGTTTCATTTGCCTTGGATGCCGGGCAAGTGTATATTGACTAAATGAATTTCTTCATTTGAGTTTCCCAGGCTTTTAGACAGAAAAGAAAACAACCTACCCACCCCGTTGCAGCCTTAGAGATGTTCTTCAGTGGCACATTCTGTGACAGTCTGGGTGGGTCTGGGCCAAGCCTGGAGCAGGGCCAGAGGTGAGGAAGAAGGGGCTAAGCTCAGAGCAGGGGTGTCAGAACTGCTTTTCCTTTATGGCCTCTGCATGGGTGTGTCTCCGGGAATTTACTCCTCCCCTTGTGCCAGCTGCTGGCCAGAGCTGACCTCCCTACTGCCTCCGTGGTCTCCATGGGCTGGGCCAGCCTGCTGGGGATGGTGCTGCCAGGCATTGTTTCTGCCCTGCCTTTCATGCCCTGCCTCTGGCTGTGGGGACTGTGATGCCATGCTGAGGGGCATGCTGACACCCAGCAGAGCCTGCTGTTCTGGCTGGGAGTTCCAGGAAAGCCCTGAGGGGACCCCCCGAGAGCACCAGGAAGCCCCAAGCACTGAACAATCGGCGTCTGCAAGGCCCTTGCCAAAGCAGAGCTCAGAGACCTTGCATGTACCCACAGCTCCCGCCTCACCCACATCAAAGGTCATTTTCATGATCAGTCATAGCCAAGGGCCACACATTAAAGGCTGGGTGAGGGAGAAAAGTTGCTTTTAGGATGGGAGTAGGAGATGGGAGGTGGCATCTGGTGAGGGCAAAGCCAGCATGTGACTAACCCCTCAGTAGGATTTAGTTCCCTCCCAGTCTCCACCAGCTTTCTAAGGTTCCTGCCTACCCAGGGCTGCTCCCTAAGTCTCATGGAAATGCACATGAAGCAGCCTCCCTCTTCCCACCTCCTTGGTTGGTAAAGCCAGGTAGTCTAGAGCCAGAGCCAGGGCAGGTGGCAGGGAGGGAGGCCTGGGACTTGACAGGCAGCACCTCCCAGGCCCCTGGTATAGAATGTGGCCCCGGGGAGCCCTGGTTGGGGACTGATCACAGCTTGGGCAGGGCTAGAAGCCCCTGAGGCTACAGCAGTTAGTTTCTGTTGGAGAGTGCCGCCAGTGCCAAGGGCAGAAGACACCCCACACAGAGCCCAGCACACAGCAGGGACAAGGACTCAGACTGGGGCCAGTTCTGAATCTGTTCTTTTTTGGAAACAACAAGTTTTCTTCAGGGCACAGCCTGTTGCTCGTCTGGAAAAGGGGTAGGCGTGGGCTGCGGGGCGGGGGTCAGGCTGTGTGTGGGAACCAGCAAGCTCCTCCAAGAGCAGCACTTATTTTTAGTCTTCTCCCCAGTCCCAAATAAACTGAGAGCAGCTGGGAGCCCTGGGTAAACGCAGAGTGAAGCAGAGACAGGAAATCGGGGCTCTCGGTAATGAGTTCCAGCCACTCCAGAAGGGGGAAGCCAGACAAGGAATTTTCTTCAGGACTGGTTCCCTCTGGCAGGCTCTGGTATTATCCCTGGGAAGAACATTCCCGTGTGTGTGCCTGTGTGTTGTGTTTACAACCCCTGTCCAGGTCTCTTTCCCCCTGTTTTTGTTAGGTTTGAGTGCTCCGCAGGGCTCTGCATCCCAGTCCCCCCATGGTGTGTGTGTGTGCACGCGCCTGTGGGGGTAGTGGGGGAGGACCCTGGCGCGGCACAGTCTGGGCTGAGTCCTTGTGTATCTGAAACTGTCTAGGGAAAGACTGAAGGACGCAGGCCAGGGAAGTGGGGAAATTTGAACACAGCTTGGTGTTCCCGAGGGGGGAGGGGGCAGAGGCAAAGAAGAGAAGAGAACTTGGTCTCCAGCCAGAAAAAGGGCTTTTTCAACCAAGGAATCTAACTGCTGACATGGGTGCCCAGCATGGATGGGGACATTGATGTTTACAAGCATTTCTCGTGGCTGAAGAGGGTAAGTGGCTGGCTGCTTTGTCTCTGTCTTCATGGAGATGAGTGAAGGGGAGACCCTTTGGGGTGTTTGTGGGAGGTGTGTTGGGGGGTGGGTATTGTCCAGCAAAAGCCCTGTTGTGGCCAAGTTCTACATGAGAATCTAATTATAGACACCAGGGGAGAAAACAGTCAGCTGTCTTTGTTTCTCTGCTGACATTCTGGTGAATGAGCCTCTGTACAGAAAGGCAAGAATGGAGTGAGGAAAGGGAGTTATTTTAACTTTGGCACTTACACAGTCAGAGGCTCCGAACACCGTGACCAAAAAAATGTGTCCGTCAGTTTGAGGACACAGAGAGGAAGCTGCTGCCTTTTTAAATGTGCTGAATTCGGAAGTTGTTTAACTCATTCTCAACTCTAATGTTAGCCAGTGTGAAGGATACATCTGCTGCCAGCCAAATGAGCTTCTGCGTTTCTGAGGACGGCTCTCAGAGTCCTCCTTCGGATTCTGTGAGGGTGTAGGTTGCAAGTTGTGCATGTCCTTTTTGTAGG
This sequence comes from Perodicticus potto, assembly GCA_963574655.1. Classification (NCBI taxonomy): domain Eukaryota; kingdom Metazoa; phylum Chordata; class Mammalia; order Primates; family Lorisidae; genus Perodicticus; species Perodicticus potto. The sequence goes on along the minus strand of CAUYRH010102895.1, from coordinate 65,050 downwards.
GGATGAATGTTGGGGGCTGGGATGGCATCATACTCATACCACTCAGGCTGTCTCTTTGGTTGTTGCCTTTAAATTGATTAAGATAGGTATGTGTTAATTTTTACACTGAGGGATTTTAGGCTGAATGTTTTTGTAGAGGCAGGAAGGACAAAAACAGCTGACAGATAAGAGATGTGACATTGTAACTGCAGGAGGACAGGAAAGGCATAAAGTGTCCAGCTCGGAAGGAGCTTGCAGATCCCTGGACCCCAACTCCCAAGCACTAGCTGACTGGCCTTTGTGTGTGCCCTCTGCAGTGCTCATTCAGAAACTATTTACTGAGTTTCGGGTATAGGGTGTACAGTGGTGAGCAAAGTAGAGCCACCCTCTGTGGACCTTCCACCTGCTGCTGGAGCTGGAGTGCCAGGAAGTAAACCTCAGGCTGCAAACTGATAAGTGCAGTAAGCAGGAACAGCAGGAGGTGCAGGGCGACTCTTCTGACTGAGAGGGAGGGGTCAAGGAGGAAATTAAATTTTGTGAAACCTGAAAACAGTGGGAGTGAGTCAGGTGGAAAACAGGGTGAAGAGCATTCCACGCAAAGGGGATGGTGTATATAGTTTCGAAAGCAAGAGGGAATCTGGGCAAGTGGCAAGACAGAGAAGGGTGGTGCAGCTGAGCTCCACGGGGGGTGGGCAGAGGCAGGCAGGTGCCAGGTCATGCAGGACAGCTGAGGGCACGGAGAAGGGTTGTGGGTGATGTGGGGGAGAGGGGCTTGCAGCTGGGAAGTGACATGGGATTTACTGGGGATCCAGTATGTATTTTAAGAAAATTATTGTAGCTGTGATGTGGTCTATGGAAGGCCATGCTGGGAAAAGCAAGGCAGCTGAACACAATTACAGGGCTGGAGGGCTTGGAGGGATCAGCCAGTATAAACCCCTCATTTAGCAAGGCCCAAGAGAGGCTCAGAGCCTCATGTTTATGACTGTCATGGCTCTTTGTGGTGCAGCCTGGTTATGCGCCCTGTTCTCTGCCTCACAGTCCAGTCCTGTTTCTTCATCTCCTCTGCCAAATATGTAGAAAATTATTGGTTTAGGCCCCAGCAGAAATATTGTCTGTGTTCTGCTTCTAGGGCATCACAGCTGCCAGATAGCCTGCTGGCAAAGGTTTGAATCATCTTAAGCAAAAAGCTTTACTGGGGAGATGCTTCAGAGAAGCAGATAAGAAGTGCACCTCCCATCACTTAGTCTTTATTTCCCCCTATCCAAAACAAAGCTCTTAACCAAGGGGTCTTTCCAGCCAACATGTGCTTGGAATTATTGGAGCTGTGTCCCAGGCCCTGGGCCAGATGTTGTAACTCTGTACCTCGTGCAAGACAGTCTCTGTGTGTAGAGGAACTAATTCTGCCTGTGACGCAAAAAGAAGGCCCTTTCTGTCCTGAGACTCAGGGGTGTGAGTTCTGGCCACTGGGGACAGGTGGAAGTTTGCTGAGGGAAGCTTTAAGCAAGGAAACTTCAGAATCTTGCAGGATGACTCATAGATAAACAAATATTTTTCTTCTACTTTTCGAAGAACATTTTTTAAAAAGTAAAACATAAAGGGTTGGCTATGTCATAGGCAATGTGATCAGAGTACTTTCCCTATTCTTTACCTTAAATGCTACTGCCATTTAAAAAAAAATCTTTAGAAAAAAATCCCTTTCATCCTGTGACCCTAGTCGTGAGTGCTAGTCTCTTACATCTACCCTGTTGAGCTCGCAAGCATGCTACTGTCTCCCTTTTTTGAACCTTTCCCCTCTATGTGCTCCTTCTCATTTCTACCTATTTTGTCTGAGTCCATCAACCCTCTCCACCTTTGCCACACATCCTTTGCTGATACCAGCCTGAGGCTCTGGCACTTCTTATTTGCATAGCTCACCTACTCTTTCTCATGTGCTAGCCCGAAGGAGCTTGGAGAGCAGGTTTCTCTGAACCAATGGTTTTGAGGGTGAAAACACTGTCCACTTCATTCTCCTGTACAGAAGGGTACAGGGGGTGGACCCTAGAGGAAGAGGGCACGAGGTGTGACCTGGCACATCAAGTAAGAGCCCTTGGCTTTTGCAACAGCCAACAGGGTAATGCCTCAAGGTGAGGGGAAGATACCTGTGTTCAAGGGGGCAAAAAACTGGAGGAGAAATACTTGCTCGGAAGAGAAGCATTGATCTAGGGCCTTTGAGAGACGGAATGGTATTTACTCTTACAGTTAAGAGCATGGAGTTTTATGAGGCCTGGATTAGAATCCTGGCTTTGCCATGTTCACTAGCTATATGATCCTTGGTAGATTATCTCAAAACCTGGATTCTCCATATATAAAATAAGGAAGATAATAGCACTTGCCACATACAGATTTTTTGAAGATCAAGTAAGCTAATGCATATAAAATGCTTAGCATAGTGCCAAGCATTCAATAACATTTTTGCTGTTAACTGTTACTGGTTATTACCAGGAAGGGGAAAAGTGAAAGAGGATCTGGTGAGATCAGGCTCAGCCCCCTCAGTCCTTCAGCTCTAGGCTCCTTCCTACATTCCAGATCGAGATCTGGCCTCTCCCCATAGCTAACCAGAGGCCCCATTGTCTGTTGACTACACCCGGCCTGGCTGTGGTTGCTGAGTGAAGGCTGACCAGGGCCGATGCTCCAGTTCCTTTTCCTAACTGCTGAAGCCTAGGGACAAGGTAATCTCCTGCCACATGTATCCAGAAGGCCTCAACCCCCGCCCCCCCCCCCCAGCTATTTGGTTCCTGGCTGACAAATAGCTCACACCTGTCCTGCATTGAGATCAGTGGGTCCAACCCACACAGCCAAGAAATATCTCTAAAAATAGCTCTAAGCAGTGGTCTGTGGGACCCACACACTGCCCTATAAGCAGTAGTTCATTTTCCAAGGAACAGAAACCCCAGCACTGTCAGCATCTTCACACCATTCCCTGGCTTTTCAGCACTCTCAGTGTTTAAGCCAAATTCCAACTTAAAGTCACAAAGACAATGGAATCACCATGGATCCCCCATGCAATTGGCTTGGGTTCTGCAGTAGAATGTGGAATGAACTCACGCTGCTAATGTGAGACTTTGTTCTGTGTCATCTGGTACCCAAATGGGTGATCTGGTAGCCTGGCCACTGGGCCAGAAGAACTGCAAAGGCATACACACCCATGCATCCTAGCTTCACATGCCGACTAATCTTGCATTCGTGGTGAGCTGGATTGAACGCTGGAGAAGGAGCCAGCAGGCTCTGTGAAAGCTGCTACAGAGTAAGAGCATGGATCCTGGATCTGGACTCCTGGGGTTCATGTCTCATCTCTGTATAACCTCGGATAATTTATTCCTGAGATTCAGTTTCCTTGACTGTAGAATATGGATAAATGGTTCAGTATATGTAGAGTGCTTAGAATGCACTCCCTAAGTGTTAGTTGGGGGATGATGACATTGATTACAACTGACAATGTTTGGTTATTCCAGAGCCATGCACCCAACCTTGGGATCAAGGAGAGGGGTTTTTCCAAGTCCACTGGAAAAGCAACAGTGTGCTTGCTTAAAGGTGCTAGCTGTCTGCATTTTCCTACAGGTACTAGGTACTTCCCATATCCAGCCAGCGCACTTCCTTCCCCAGTATAATTTAGGAGCTAAAATTCTGCTGTCGTGACCCCTAACACCTGTGACTCCTGTCTGTCAGCTCCTTGAAGAGAGGTCCTTAGGTCTTTATTACCCAGTGGGATTTAATAAAGTGGCATCATACCAGGGTCATTTGCTGAATAGCTTGCAGGTACTTCAGAGCACCACAGTCAGTGGTAGTTTCACAGGCTTGCAACAGTGCTTGGGGATTCTTTGACTCATCCCTGCATTCCTCTCTCTGTCCTCTGTAGAAGCTCTTTCGCACTTTTCTATTTGTCTCCAACCTTATACTCCCTTCTTAACTGGGGTCAGTGTCTACTTCATTGATAATAAGAAAAACAGCAAAACGTGGATGAATCTCACATTTTCTTTCCTTTTCACCACTAAATTTAACCGTTCACTGCTATCATTTTAAGCTTCCTTCTGTTTCACTGGCTACCAGTTTCTCCTCTTGGCCCAGGCTATCACTGTATCCTGTCCTATTGGTCCCATCTTGTACCAGCTCCTTTTGTTCCTCTGATTGCTTCTTCCCTTAACTCCTCCCTGCCTAGCTGTACTTTGCCCTTGGTGGAAAATGCTTCTCCTCGATTCTTGGGAAAAAACAAATTAAAACTACCCTTGACCCTGTGCTCGTCTGTCCATGCTGCCTTACAACTTGCCTTTCTTTATCGTTGGGATTCTTGAAAGAACAGTCTAAAAACTTACCAGCTCTGCTTTTCCTGGTTACGTCCAGACCCACTGCACACTTGCTTTGTTCCTATGGTCAGCTTTAAAACTCCTTCTCTGATGTTATTCCTACGACTTCTGGTTCTGAGTCAACCTTTCCTATCCATTTTCCCCTGAATTTATTCCTATTTGTGAATCTTGTAGGGTTAATGGCCTTTTTGTGGCCAAAGGAGCAACTCACTTTGGCCCTCACCTTATTCTGTATTCTCTAGCTATGGCTCTTTCATTCCTAGTTGATTGTTGGCTCATTGTACAGAATGTCTAGGCAGTCCAGGAGGCACCAGGTAGTTAGCTCTCATGCCTCCGGACGAGCTAAAGCAACCACAGTGCCCACTCCACCCTAGCTGCAGCACCCAATGTTGCCATGCTGTCTCTGAAGGTGTCTTCAGTTATAATGAGTCAGTGTGTCTATTGGAGTTGGCAAGATGAGGAAAGTCTTCAAAGAACCTTTGCTTTTCATTCTCCTCCTGGCTTTAATATCATCCCTTCACAAGGGTATCAGCACACATCCAAATACTACTTCTACAGCCCAGTGCCAAGAGCTTCTTATGTATCCAGCCACCTGATAGAGAATTTAGCAGTGATCAACTTTAGCCAAGGCTATCATTTTGGGAAAAGATCTTGGTAAATGAAATGCATTTCTCTCTAAATCTAGCTCTCCAAGAGCATCAGTTAGGAGTCTCACCAACTCCTGGAGCTGGGTACCTATCTTCAAGGTATCTTTTGTTTGTATTGTTAGTGCTGGAAGGCCAGAATGTGTGAAGGGTGGTAATATCATGCCTTTCTGAATAGCAGAGCTGTATTGGGCAGACTATTTTTAAAGGCGTTGTTCTATTCTCCTAGGGGAATTTCTTCTTCTTCTTTTTAATATGTTTGTTTGTTTGTTTATTGAGACAGAGTCTACTCTGTTGCCCTTGGTAGAGTGCCATGGCATCATAGCTCACAGCAATGTCAAACTCTTGGGCACAAGCGATACTCTTGCTTTAGTCTTCCAAGTAGTTGGGATTACAGGTATCCACCACATGCCCAGCTACATTTTAGAGATGGGGCCTTGTTCTTGGCTCAGGCTGGTCTCTACCCCCTAAGCTCAGGCAATCCACCTGCCTCACCCTCCCAGAGTGCTAGGATTACAGGCATGAGCCACTGCCTTGGCCCTGTAGGGGAATTTTTTTAACCTTCAGACTTGGTCATTCAAATGGTACCCCTGCTGTAAAGCCTTCTCCCTCTTTTGAAGGTAAAAATATTCATCCCTCCCCAATGCCCTTGGTATATGAACTACATCCTAATGTAAAGGTCAATTTTTTCCCCTTTTTCTATTTTCCTTCCTTATACAACTATAGAGCCTTTTGAAGGCAAGGACTGAATCATTGCTTAGAACGGAGAGTGGCACCGAGTAGGTGCTCAGGAATATTCAAGTCATTGAATAAACTCATGAATGGAGTGTGATGACATGAGCATTGGTCAATCAAAAAGCTTTTTAATTACTATTTATGAACTCTGCTTGTTCCTAAAGATGGACATTTAGATCATTGAATAGTCTATCAAAATATAGCCTCCCTTTATATATAATTGAAACCAAGAGAAAGCTGGGCATAAGGGCCAAAGTCAGGATAGGATATCTCCTGTTTGAGTCCTGGTAGCTGAGGACTTAACTGCAGTCTGTTCACAGTCTATCTGAAAGAAAGCTCTTTAACTCTGTGCCAGAGATGAAAGATTGGCTTGACTGTTCTTCACCTAGAGGAAGTAGAACTGGTCCTAGAAAAAGTTGAGTTTATGTTAACTGCCAGAAAACCCAAAAACCTTTTTTTTTTTTTTTTTTTCTGAGACAGAATCTCACTTTGTCACCTTTAGGAGAGTACTGGTGGTGTCACAGCTCATAGCAACCTCAAACACCCGGGTTCAAGCGATTCTCTTACCTCAGCCTACTGAGTATTTGAGACTACAGGCACCCGCCACAGTGCCTAGTTATTTTTAGAGATGGGTTTCACTCTTGCTCAGGCTGGTCTCAAAACTCCTGAGCTTGGGCGGCACCTGTGGCTCATCAAGCAGGGCGCCAGTCCCATATACTGAAGGTGGCGGGTTCAAACCTGGCCTCAGCAGAATTGCAAAACCAAAAAATAGCCGGGCGTTGTGGCAGGCGCCTGTAGTCCCAGCTACTTGGGAGGCTAAGGCAAGAGAATCACCTAAGCCCAGGAGTTGGAGGTTGCTGTGAGCTGTGTGATGCCCATGGCACTCTACCAAGGGTGATGAAGTGAGACTCTGTCTCTACGAAAAAAAAAAAAAAAACCAAAAAACTCCTGAGCTCAAGTAATCCACCCATCTTGGCCTTCCCAGAGGGCTAGGATTATAGGTGTGAGCCACCACACCTGGCCTCCCAAAAGCTCTTAACCAAAAGAATCTAGAGGAAGCTTACCTATTTGACTACAACCTCTATGACTCATGCATTTATTTTTTTAAGTCCCTTATTTTTAAGGTCTGAACTTTCCAGGTTTCTAAAAGGCTGATATGTGAGTAATGTTTCTGAGCTTGCGATATAGCCTTAGTGATTATGATATCTCACCTAAGGCCTGTGCCTTTTGTTTTCTTATTGAGCTAAAAATGCATTATCTAAGTGGGTAAAGCAGACTTACTCAGGGCCAAGGTTTACCAAGTGTATTGTGCTCAAAATCTCAGCATATTTACAGGCAAAGAGCCATCATACAACTTAACATGCTCTAAACAGCCAGGACAGTGTATATACTGTGCCAGGATCCTGAAGGAAATAGAATTTTGTAGCTTATTAGAAGCTCTGAAGGACATGTGATTCTACTTGGTCAAGACAACAAACCTTGATATGTGGTATCAAAAAGGAAAGCAGGTCCGTTTTGAGGACCCCAAAGGCAGGACTCTGAGAAGCAACTATTGGCTCTGAAAACCAATATGATGGCTTGAGTTGTCACACTGGGGAGCCGACTGTCTCAGGACTTTCCATACTCCTTACTTGCATATCAAGTGACCTCCCTTGCCCCATTTGATTGCTCTGTAATCATCTTTGTCCCCACACTCAATGAAGTGTAGTGCTAGCAGGAGGTCTCCTGGGACATGCCAGTTGGGAAATAATATAGAACTTCCCCCACCCATAATCCCTGAGAGTATGCCAGAGAATGTGTGAAGTGGGGTATTCCTGGCAGATGCCAGCCAGCCCACTCTCATGGATTCTGTATGACTCCAGCCTTGTCATCAAGCACTCACCCTCCCAATCTAGAGTTCTGTGGAGGGCCCAGCATTGCTATCCATTGGCCATGCTGCAGTGGCCGGACCAGGTCAGGAGTGAGCAAGCCCCACAGGTCTGACCAGCCACTGCAGGAAGAGGATATTGTTTTTAGGAGTCCACCAAGGATTGATTTGGCTAGTAAAGTTCACTTTTAAACTAAACTTGATCTGACTTCTAGATTAGAATAGAAATAAAAATTCAAGTGATTATGATTAGTCATCACTAGCTATAGAAATTCTCAATGTACTTATTATTAAACACGTATGTAGCATTTGGTACTTATAGTAATTAGTAAAATACTTATAAAGAGGAAAAAATTAGGGCTAGGCTCGTGGCTCACACCTGTAATCCCAATACTCTGGGAGGCTGAGGTAGGTGGATCTCTTGAGCTCACAAGTTCGAGACCAGACTGAGCAAGAGCAAGACCCTATCTCTGAAAAATAGCCAAGCATTGTGGTGGGCGCCTGTAGTCCAGCTAGTTGGTAGACTAAGACAAAAGAAACGCTTGAGCCCAAGAGTTTGAGGTTGCCGTGAGCTCTGATGCCATGTTACTTTACTGTGGACAGGAAAGTGAGACTGTGTCTCAAAAAAAAAAAAAAAAGAGGAAAACATTGTGGTCCTAAAGATATGTCTCAAAATGTGAGTACCTTTTAAGGGACAATGGAAAAGTGAACATGTCTTTAGTTATGTGAGCCAAAGACATGGTTCCAAGGCTGACAGTGGTTCTATGTTGTGCCATAGTTTCCTGCCCCCTTTCCAGCCTGAGAGTATTTTGGCTATTTTTCCTTGGTTTTTTGCACAGGTGTTTATAGATATTTCTTAGATGTCCTGATCAGAAAGAAATATTGCCTCTCGTTCAGTAGAAGGGATGAACTGTTCTAAACGAACTTTGGTCTCTGCTCTAAAAAAAGAGCCATTCAATGATTTCCATATTACTGTGATCATTCAAAAACTGTTTATATTACACAGAGGAATAATTAGAGCATCTTGCTATAAAGACTTGCATTCTTATTTCTATGAGTTTTCAGGTACATTGACCTAACTGACTGTCTCTGTCGCTGTGTGAGGTGTAATTTTTTCCTACTGAAAGGATGGGAAGCCTAAGATGAAGTGATTTGCCTGAGTTTTTTCTTTCTGCAGAGAAGGCTGTGACTTGGGGAGGAGGATGCTGTAGAAATTCTGTAAATGAATACGGAAGCTTCCCAACAAAGTCCTCAGGGTCCCTTGCCTTTTTAGTCTATCTGGGAAAAGTAGGGAATAGGGGTCCTAGAACTCTCGGCCTCTGAGCTCCCAGACCTGGCATCAGTACAGCTGTGTGTGATATGTTTCTTCCGATGTAATTTCTTAAACAGTTGCTAAATATATTTATGTTCATATTTACCCTTCCTTCATTTTCCCTTTACTCTTAAATCTTCCAGCCATTAGTGCCTATTCATTTCTTTGTTTGAACTTATTTTTCCTTATCCCATATCCTGTACCCTCAGCCCTAGTTGATGCCTTTTGCATTTTGTGTTCATTCCCTGTCTTAACATTCTTGCTTTAGGCAGGAAATAAGAATGGAGGCAAACAGAAGAAAGCCATCCATTCCACACACAAAGGAGACTGGGTGCCTTTTTGATCCTGGCACATGGCACACAGACATGCCTCATGTCACAAAGTGGATTCCCCAATAGCTTTCAGTAATAATCCTGGCTTTAACTCTAGTTGGTTTAGAACTGACAACCCTATCTTAAAAATGGCTGGTTTAAGCAAATCAAGGAATAGTAGACAGAATTCCTTTGTAATTCCATGCAATATTCAAATAGCAGGAATTCTTTCCTACAAGTCTGTTTGCAAAGGAATAAACTTCAGTAAATTGATAACCCTTCGAGACAAATGCATTAGCCAGGACTTTTGGTTGTAAATAACAGAAACTCAATTTGAACTAGGCCACAGGGGACCAACAGAAAGGGTCTGGATATATCTCTGTCTTTAGACAGCATGAACCAGGAACAAGAATGCTGCCAGTCTCTTTCGTGACTTTTGTTTGCTGTTTCATGCCTGTTGGTTTCTAGCTGACTCCTGCTGCAAACGAGCTTTCTCTAGGTAGAGGAAGACATGGTCACTGATCACCTCAGAACTGTCTAGCACCACCACTATCAAGTTTAAAATTTCAGAGGAAAGATTCCAACAAGTCAAGGAGCTGGATTAGGTGGCTGGGAGATGAGGATATCTCTAAGAAGATGGAAGGTATTACTTGTGCCATGTGGTTGAGATAAAAGGGATAATCCCAGCCTAATCTGGGCAACACACAAGCAGGATTCTAAAGAATTCTGTGCCAGATCTTATACATGTTGTCTTTATTCCTTTCCCTTAGCAAGAGAACAGGAAGGAAATCAACAAATCTGGGGTTCTCTATAATTCATGATAAGGTTTCTTTTGAGACCCTTAAAAATATCCCTGATTATCTCATCCCTAATTAAAACACAGTGTTCCCCAAGAAGTGGAAACCTTTATTTCTTGAGTTTGCCAGCATCTAGCTCTCTATACATAAGGAATTTAGGAAGAATAAGTTCCTTTCTTACTGACCCAGGGGAGTGATAATATGAGAGGTGGGGACAGAACTTAGTTTAGTTTAGGCTACTGTCCTTGTATGGCCCCCACTATCTTTTCTGTACAGAGACTGTCCTGGCTGGGATCTTGCTGGTCAGTCCTATTGCTGCTACGTGCAGTTTCCTTTCCATCTTCTCACTGCTGAGGCTGACTGGCTGTCAAGATCACCACCCACGGCTGGGTGCCTGTGGCTCAACAGGCTAAGGCGCCAACCACGTACATCTGAGCTGGTGGGTTCGAATCCAGCCCGGGCCCGCCAAACAACAATGACGGCTGCAACTAAAAAATGGCTGGGTGTTGTGGCGGGCGCCTGTAGTCCCAGCTACTTGGGAGGCTGAGGCAGGAGAATCGCTTGAGCCCAGGAGTAGGAGGTTGCTGTGAGCTGTGATGCCACAGCATTTTACCCAGGGGGATAGCTGGAGGCTCTGTCTCAAAAAAAAAAAAAAAAATCACTGCCCAGGATCCCAACCACAGAATACTATGCCTGGCTTCTTTGTCTCCCTTAGCCTCTGTCCCTTAGGGATGGCCCAGCAAATAGCCCCACCTTAGGCTGTTGATTGCTCAAGCTCAGGCCTGCCCAGCCCTACAAGTGATAGCATTTTGGGTCTTACAGAAATAGACCCGTAAGATAACCTGTAAGAGTCAAGGAGCTGTGTTGTCACTGGTCTTGAAGACACTCTGGAGTAGCCCTCTCAAGGCCCAGGGAAGACACTGATGTGACAATTCTGGGCTGTGTTTTATGTTTGGCTTCTAAGAGATCTGGGTTTTAGAGGATGGATTCCTTGTATCCAAGACCTTGCCCAGCCTCCTGAGAGCAAAGTTTTCTTGAAGGCAAAGGTGGTTTGATTTCAGTAACCTTGTTTACAGCTTTTGTGTTCTTGGCAATATATACATTCAGGAATAAGTTCTTGTTCTGCTTTAGTTCTGTGATAGAGGAGAGGTAGTGCCTTTCACTGTGGCATTCTTCAATCAAAATGTAAGAGGATGTAGAAATGCCGGTCGATAGTCAGGATTTCACCTCCATAGGGTACATGGATCACATGCCCTTCACAATATTTTTAGGTAACTAACATGAATTTTATTTTAAGAATTTATTTATTTATTTGTTTGTTTGTTTGAAATAGAGTCTCACTCTGTTGCCCAGGTTGGAATGCAGTGCCAGATTTAATAGCTCACTGCAGCCTTTTAACTCCTCAGTCAATCCTCCTGCCTCAGCCTCTCAAGTAGCTAGGACCACAGGTGCTTACCATCACACCCAGCTAATTTTTAATTCTTTTGTAGAGAGGAGATCTCGTCAGGTTTCCCAGGCTGCTCTTAAACTTCTGGCCTCAAGAAATCTTCCCACCTCAGCCTCCCAAAGTTCTGAGATTACAAGCATAAGGCACTGTGCACAGCCATAATTTTAGCATTGTGAATGGCTCTGACCATGGAAAGTTTGGATGAAAGGACTGGTTTCTCTCTATCACATTTGTTGCAAAAAATGTCAAAGCAGAAGAGGAGAAAATCAGATCAAATATATGTAACACAGGTTAGTGCGTTGGTAGTCCATTGAACAGGTCTAGCCTAGGGGTTAATATCATTGTTTGAGTAAACATTAGCTCTTTCTGACATTCATCTGTGGAGGTTAGAACAGCAATGGTACTCTCCTGTACATTCATTTGTTGTCCCACAGTGGGGAGAAATGGAAGGTTAGAATTTGGCATCCTTCAGGAATTCTGTTTGACTCTCTTCTCAGTGGAGTGTGGGTGTGGTTCTTTCAGCCTGACTTCATGTATCACTGATTTAGCTAATTGAGAATATGGACAAGACTTTTCAAAGATGTCACAAACCTGGAGTCATGCAGGGACCCAGATGTATCATTTGAGTATTGATCCAAGCCTTCTGTTTGCAGCAGGTGTTACCTCAGACAAAGCAAACTGTTTTTAAGTGGAACAAAATAGAAGTGTGTCCTAACACTGTCATTTAAAATGTTTCTCAATAAATTGGAATCACGTTGGATAAATATGTGGGTTTTTGTGCCCCTATCATGCAGCCATTTTACAATGTAAGAGCGACATCTGAAAGCGATTAAACCTTTTGCACCATTACTAGAATAAAGAGTATACATATTAATTCAAACTCTAATCCTTAATCTTTGGCTGTTGAATATTAGCATTTAACAAGATAATCTTCTTCTTGGCCCTGTTCTCAGGTGCTTTCCAGGTTCTTTTCCACCTGGAGGTGACATTTGATCCTGGCCTGTGCTCTTGAGAGGAGCTGCAGTTTTCTTAACATGCAGGCTTATCTAGATCATGAAAGGATGTGGCTTTGCACTTCACCAGAAGCAAAGGATGGCAATACTGCAGCCTTATCTCTGAAACATTATCTCTATTTCACTGCTGTTTAATACTTTTGAAAAATTTGCTAGGGAACAGCAGTGATCTGGGAGGATCTGCAGAAGAGGAAGACACTCTGTTCTCCTAGAACAGGGATTTGAGCGGGGAAGGGAACTTTCTGCTACGTGCACCACTGCCATATGGGCCAGTGTGAGCCACTGGGAGAAGACTGTCCCCTCAAGTCCTGGAAAAAATACTAGGAACTAGGTATTTTTTATCTAGGTCCTCAAACACTGCTTCTAGATTTTAAAATATATTTAATGACTCAATAAAAAATTTGTTTTGTAAGAAATTCAAGCATTATGGTAAAGTGTTCTGCATAGTGTCTGCTATATGTTAAGTGCTGCCTAAGTATTCACAGCACTGTCCTTGGGCCATATTGTACTGGTCTCCATAGAAGTGCTTTTGTCTATGGCCCATATCATCCATTGGCTTCTGAACTATTTTTTTTTTTTTGTTTGTTTGTTTGAGACAGAGCCTCAAGCTGTCACCCTGGGTAGAGTGCTGTGGCATCACAGCTCACAGCAACCTCTAATTCCCAGGCTCAAGCGAGTCTCTTGCCTCTGCCTCCCAAGTAGCTGGGACTACAGGCACCCGCCACAACGCCTGGCCATTTTTTGATTGCAGCCGTTGCTATTGTACACCCACCAGCTCAGGTGTACGTGGCTGGCGCCTTAGCCTGTTGAGCCACAGGCACCGAGCCGGCCTCTGAACTATTTTGAAGGCATCACACAACAGCAACAAGTTCTGCTGGGCTCTGTTTCCTGTAAGAATGTTGTCATGGATGTTGTTTATGCCATTACACAAAGTCACTCTATGAAAACCAGGGAAGTTTCTCCCTTGTCCGGGAATAGTTACGCTTCTCCAAGGCATTTTCATTTTACCATACTTTTCTGTGCATTTTCCAATTGATTGTGCTTTTCTTTTTTTCAATGACTGCTAGAGTGGATCCATATTTTCTATTTATTTCTAGCATGTGTTGTGGATTCTATGGCATGAATTTAGCTTAGTAATTGAACTGCAACTGACTTTATTACCCTTGATTTTTTTTTTTTTTTTTGTTGATGTTTGTCAACTGGTAAAAATAGCTGCCCATCTGGGTGATTGTATGAGTAGACTGTTTATTGTAATTAGAAACATCCTATATGCCATTTAAATAAGTCATAGTTGGTGGATTGCAGGAATCTTTTTTTTTTTTTTTTTTTTTGGAGATAGAGTCTTATAATGTTGCCCTTGGTAGAGTGCTGTGGCGTCACAGCTCACAGCAACCTCCAACTCTTGGGCTTAAGCAATCCTCTTGCCTCAGTCTCCTAAGTAGCTGGGACTACAGGCCCCTGCCACACAATGCCTGGATTTTTTCTTTTTTTTTTTGAGACAGAGCATCACTATGTTGCCCTCAGTAGAGTGCAATGATGTCACAGCTCACAGCAACCTCAAACTCTTGGGCTCAAGTGATCCTCTTTCTTTAGCCTTCCCAGTAGCTGGAACTATAGGTGCCCATCACAGTGCCTGGCTTTTTTGTTGTTGTTATTGCAGTTGTCATTGTTGTTTAGCAGGCCTGGGCTGGGTTCAAACCCACCCTAGGTATATCTGGCTGGTGCCCTAACCACTGAGCACAGGCACCGAGCTGCCTTGCAGGAATCTTGTGGAAGGAGTCTCTCCTTCGGTCTCTTTCCTTCACTTATTGCTGAAGAAGTGGCAGCCACCAGTGCTAGGCAGCTCCCTATATATGCTGGCTTTGGCACTGGGGTTCCACATGCCAAGCTTCATATGGATGCCTGTATCCTTTCGATTCTCTGTCCACTAAAAATCACCATCATGTGAGCTCTTTGATAGAGAAGAATTTGATATTATTAAGAATTCTTTTCCTTTCTTTTCTTCCCAGGTTCTGAGAAAAAATGTAGGTTAGAGTATATTCTTGGATGCTAGTCAGAGTTTTGACCATGTGAAAACTGGAATATTTATTAATGTAACAATAATAAACTGCTGGCAACAAAGAAGTCCTTTGCTATTTTAAGGCCCTTTGTCTGTGGCATGAAAGAGCTTCCATAACAATGGACGAGACACAGGCTCCAGAGAGGCTGGGGTAGCAGCCCATGAGTAGTGGGGTGGAAGGTGGTGTGTGCCACCTAAATGTGCCTGGCACAGCTTCTCCAGGAGGTGGCCCCAGGCTTGTCCTCCCACTGCACCTAACTAGCAAGCACCAGGGTTTGCATGCAGAATGTGTGGTCCCCATTTTTGTCCTAGACTGAGCACGCCTCTGTCACCTGCTTTCACCTAGGCAGTTCACTGGGAAGGAGTGAAATGCAGGGAGGAAGGAGGTATCCTTTCTCATGGAGGGAAGTGGAAAAGCCCAATCTAAAAGTTGAAATGTGGGCAAATGGGCTCGGGATAAGGTGGGCTGATGCTGGGCCTCTCTGACTTGCCCCTTTGCGCAATCAGGACTTTACTCTGGTGTGGTGGACACCTGCCTCCTCAATATTGGAGTGTTGGTTTCACTAGACAAGCTCAGATCATCATGATAACCACTTCTCCATTTAGCAATAAGGTTTTTTTCAGACTGCCAGGCATCTGGATGGCTTATCACGGGCCAGCCTGGTTTCCGCCTTCCATCTGGCATGGTGGAAGGAGCATTGGTGATCTTGAGACCAACTCAGTGCCCCATTAGTGAGTGCCTCCTTCCCTCCTCTTAACCAGAACCAGCTCAGATACCCCCTAGGAAGTGACAGTCCTGTCTCTGCTCAGGGCATTTCATAAGATTCTGCCTTTGTTCTGGAGTTTCTCATCTTCCCCCTTTCCTTTGTTTTCTTAATTGCTGGCTCCTTTCCTTGTCCTATGTTTTCTTCTGAGCTCCTTCTGGCATTGTTTAGGTCAGTGGTTCTCAACCTTCCTAATGCCTTGATGTATTTTCATTGTTACAAAGGGGTTGCGACCCATAGGTTGAGAACTGCTGGTTTAGGTGCTTCTCAATTTTTTTCGTCTTAGCTTGCTTCTCTCAGCTCTAGCACTATGGAAACATGGCTTGCCTGCCTGCCTGCCTGCTAGAGCACTTGTTGTGGGCCAGGGGTGTGGTGGTGGGAAAAGACATATGAGTAGATGAAGGGCCTTGCGGTTGGCATCCTCCATTTTCCACGCTCACTGTGATGTTCAGGTTAAGCCTCTGCAACTAGTTGTGCCTTGGCCTGGGAGAATCCTGGTGTGAAAGTTAGGGGGTGCCAAGGTCCATGCATGAGCTGTTCATACATATCCAACTTTCTGGTCTCTTCAAAGAACTGCTGTGTCTCTGGAGGCTGTGCCTCCAGCTAAACCAGACCCAGCAAGTGTAGTCAAGTCAAGCACTGCTGGGTCTGGAGCTCCACTGAGGCCCTCCTGGCCAGCGGTGAGGTCATTCAGGAGGTGGTTGTGCCAGCTTCCAGGGCACACCTTTCTCTGGCATGTGGTTTGGTCCTCCTTGTGGTGGTTTTGAAATCTTGTGGTTTCTTGTTTTGGTGGGTAGTTTTGCATCTGTAATCAGAGAAACTGTCCTTGAAAATTGCATATATTGCATATTCCACTTGGATATTGGTAAGATGTTTTTCTAACTTTTAAGCATATTTTACCTCTTCCCTTTAGTCCCAGGTAAATCACCACAGTGCTGCTAATAATGAAACCTACCAGGAACGCTTGGCACGTCTAGAAGGAGATAAAGAGTCCCTCATATTACAGGTGGGTCTTTTGTTGGTGGGAACCAACTTCTTTTACCTTTACTTGTGCAATTCTGTAGCTTCCCTTTAGTGGGAGGAAGCACATGAGCTTTGTCTCTGCTGGGATTTTTCTGTTTCTGAAGTGTATTTTTTTTTCTTTTTCAGTTTTCTTTTCTTTTTAAATGTTCTTTCTCCAGAATCGCTAGAGTATATGGTTTTTAAAAAGCCTTTTTGAGCCAGGCGCGGTGTCTCGCGCCTACAATCCTAGCACACTGGGAAGCCAAAACATGTGCATTGCTTGAGCTCAAGAGTTTGCAACCAGCCTGAGTGAGAGCAAGACCCTGTCTCTACTAAAAATCAAACTAGCTGGGTGTTGTGGCAGGCACTTCTAGTCCCAGCTACTCGAGAGGCTGAGGGAAAAGGATCTCCTGAGCCCGAGAGTTTGAGGTTGCTGTAAGCTATGATGCCATGGGTAACAGAGTTAAACTCTGTCTCAAAAATAAATAGATAAATAAATAAATAAATAAACTTTTCCTAAAACAAAGAAGAAAGTAACTAGAGGCACAATTTAACTCTGGACTTGACTTTTAGGGTCTGTGAATTCATTTACATACCTTGTCTTAGCAAGCACCTGCCTGTACACACTGGAAGCTCTGGGGCCAGGCTGATTACTAGGTGCTAAGAATGAACAAAATGGTCTCTGTTCTCCTGGAGCCCCTGAGTCTTGTGTGGGAGGTAAGGTGCAGCCTCATGTCACTAATGAAACGAAGCCGATCAAGTCCAAATTGCCTGAAGCTGGATCTGGACTGATGGCTTTCACACCACATCTCCTGGAGCTGGTAACATAGGCTCAGCCTTTGATGACTCTCTTGGCTTAAAGAGAGAACTCTGAAACTTTTCCTGGAGGAGGATATCCAAAGGGACCTTTTCACTTTTGAAAGCTTGTGTTCCCTGATAGAACATAAAGTTAGGTATTCTCATGGGAAGCCTGTGGCTGAGGCAGTTTAGCTCTCTGCTGCATTAGTTCTCAGAGACTAGTGAACAATACAGTCAAGATGGCTAAAGGTGACCCCAAGAAACCAAAGGGCAAGATGCCTGCCTATGCCTTCTTTGTGCAGACTTGCAGAGAAGAACATAAGAAGAAAAACCCAGAGGTCCCTGTCAAATTTGCAGAATTTTCCAAGAAGTGCTCTGAAAGGTGGAAGGCAATGTCTGGGGAAGAGAAGTCTAAATCTGATGAAATGCCAAAGGCAGATAAAGTCCGCTATGATCAGGAAATGAAGGATTATGGACCCACTAAAGGAGCAAAGAAGGACCCTAATGCCCCCAAGAGGCCACTGTCTGGATTTTTCCTGTTGTGTTCAGAATTCTTCCCCAAGATCAAGTCTGCAAATCCTGGTATCTCTATTGGAGACATGTCAAAAAAGCTGAGTGAGATGTGGAATAACAAGTGACAGCAAAAAGCATCACTAAGGCAGTCAAGCTGAAGGAGAAGTGTGAGGATGCTGCTGACTGTAAGTCTACAGGAAAGTTGATGGTGCATTGGGTCCCGCTAAAGTTGCCAGGAAAAAGGTGGAAGAGGAAGATAAAGGGGACGAGAAGAAAGATGAATATAAAAACTATTCATATGTCTCCTTGTGAATACCTTAGAGTAGAGGAGCGCCATAAATGACACATCTCTTATTCAAGAAATGTCTATTGCCCTCCTTAGGTTTAATCACAAAATTTGATCACCATCACATTGCGGTCTCGAAGTGCTCTAGAAATTGTCAGTGGTTTACATGAAGTGGCCATGGGTGCCTGGAGCACCCTGAAACTGTATCACAGCTGTATATATTTCCAAACATTTTTAAATGAAAAAGCACTCTCGTGTTAGCCTCATTTTGTGCTTTGCTATTGGTGTGACTAGGCATTTAAAGATGTTTCTGGTACTTTTTTTTTTTTTTTTAACTTGTAAGGTAGTGTTAACTATATGGTTATTGGCTAGAAATCCTGAGTTATCAACTGTACATATCTATAGTTTGTAAAAAGAACAAAACAACTGAGGCCAACTCTTGCTGCTCCCGACTTGCTGTTAAGGCCATGGGGAAAGATGCCCTTTGGAGGGGCCGTAGCTCAGGGCATGCATTGTGAGATGGACGTGTTGACACTGCAGCGGGCATCTTTTTAGCTTCAGGTTGTCTTGTTTTGTATGTAGGGATATAGCATTCTTCTGTCATTCATAGCTGTGGACAAAGAGAGGTCAGCTGGCATGAGAAGTGTTTGGATTTTTTTTTTTTTTTAGTTATACTGCGGTGGTTTTTAAACTGTTTTAAAACAAACTATAGAACTGTTCATTGCTGGCAAAGCAGAAGAGTCACTGCATCAGTGAAAGTTCAAGAACCTTCTGTACTTAAACACATTTGCAATATTCTGTTATTTTTTGTATGTTTAGGATGCTGAAATGTTTTTGGAGTTAAATATACAGTATTACATTTTTTTTTACAAAGGTATAAATCGATTTAGCAAATATTTAGTGTCCTAGTTTTAGAAGCTTAAAAGGTAACTCATATGACTGGTAGTGGAATGAAAGTGGGTGTGGGAAGTATATTTGGCCCTCAGGCTATGGGCTTCAGATTGGAGCACTAATGTTGTGAGGCAGCAATAGAGTTTTTTTCCTTTTTACCTTATTTATTTTATGAACATAATAATTAATAATAATAAATAACTCTAGAGGCTTCCAAAATTATAAAAAAAATTTAAAGAACTAGGTTAACATTTTGTTTTTCTCTAGTGTTTTTTTACTTCTGCCCTATCTCTATTTTAAATGATTGCTCTCCTCCCAAATATACAATTGAGCATTCTAGTTTTTTTTTTCACTTCATTGATTTGTTTATTATAAAATAATTGAGTGATGCTGCTTGCAGGATGCTGGTTGTAGATGCTGGATATACAGTAGTGAACAAAACAGACCAAGTCCCTGTTCTTGTGGATCTTTTGTGAGAGGAGGTGGGGGAAAGAGAGAAAGAGAACAATAAACCTATACATAAGGAGTGTAATAAGACTCTATACATAAGATATTTCAGGCAGTGGAGGTACCCTGGGGAAAAAAATAAAGCGGGGATGAGGATTGTGTAGTGAGGGAAGATCTGCCTGAGGAAGCGAGGGAGGGAGCCTGCAGATACCTGAAGAAGTGCATTCCAGGCGGGGGAGGGGTCAGTCCAGCCCACACACTGAGGCAAGGGTGTGCTTGTGGTGTGGGCAGAATAGCAAGGGGCCATTGTGGCTGGAGTTGGTGCCTGTGAGGGAGGATGATGGGAGCCACCTTCAGAGAAGTAGCAGGGGCCAGATTGTATGGCACATTGTAGAGCAGATGTTTGAGGGATGTGTAATTTAAGACTCCCTTCCAGTGAAATGGTTAATAAAAGAGTATCCAGCTTAGAATTTTGCAGAAAACAGTATGAAATTGCAAACGTATAAACTAGGACCCGCATGGTTGAAATAGCACATGCTTATTTAGAGAAGATTACATTTTTTTTTGGTAGAGACAGAGTCTCACTTTATTACCTTTGGTTGAGTGCCATGGTGTCACACAGCTCACAGCAACCTCCAACTCCTGGGCTTAGGCGATTCTCTTGCCTCAGCCTCTTAAGTAGCTGGGACTATAGGCACCCACCTCAACGCCTGGCTAGTTTTTGTTGTTGTTTGGCCGGGGCTGGGTTTGAACCCCCTACCCTTGGTATATGGGGCTGGTGCCCTACCCACTGAGCCACAGGCGCGGGCCCGAGAAGATTACAATTCAATAAAAAGTCCTGTGTAAATAATACTCTCTTTTACATTCATTTTTTTTTTAATTCCAAATTCTTGAATAATCCCTATTTAAAGAATCCTAATGCAATTGGGAAGTTACTTGCCAGTAAAGTCAGAGGTTGATCCCAGTGGTTTCTATTCCGCCAGGAGCTTATGGGCACATGTTGGGAGTGGCTTTCACATGATCACTCCTGTGGAGGAGCTGGTTAGATAGATTTTTAGCCAGATAAGGCCTCTTGCTTCATTCACAGGGCTGTTTAGCCAGACTGAATTAATTTGAGATCTTGGCTCAGAAAGTTTTCCTGGGTCAACTTGTAGAAGAACAAGGCAAATCACATATAGCAAAATACTTTGTTTCCAGGATTAGTTAAAAACAAACCAAATCTTTTATAACTTCATTATCATAACTCCTTAAGGCAAATATTCTCATCCTTTTTTTTTTTTTTTTTATTTCCATATCTCCCAGTGGCTGAAATTATGCTTAGCATGTATTAATAGTAAGGGCTCAAAAAATTTTTTTTATTAAATAAAGGCCACATTCTAGGTTGTTTTACATTTTGTCCCAGTTTTCTATACTTCTCCATTCATAATATAATAGAATCAGGATTGAGTTTCTTAAAGCCCTTGCAGCAGACCTGTATGTCTTTAGTCTTACATTCACCTGATGAGCTGTAGAATACTGCAAGACCCCATCTTATTCCTCCAGGCACCACCAGCCTGTGGCCCCAGGGCTTGATGTAGACCTAATAAGATTAACCAGGAAGCATCCTTCCCAAACAGAAACTCTGGGCCCCAGGGAACAAAGCCCACTTCTGAGAGTCCTACATTTTTGAAAGTGGAGTTAGTAGTGGAAAAGGCCAGTGCTGGCTCAGCGCCAGCCACATACACCAGAGCTGGCTGGTTTGAATCCAGCCTGGGCCTGCCAAACAACAACCAAAAAATAGCTAGGTGTTGTGGTGGGTACCTGTAGTCTCAGCTACTTGGGAGGCTGAGGCAAGAGAATCGCCTAAGCCCAGGAGTTGGAGGTTGCTGTGGTGTCTCTCTACCCAGAGCACTCTACTCAGGGCAACAGCTTGAGGCTCTGTCTTAAAAAAAAAAAAGGCCAGTGCTAATAGTGTTGGGCAACAAGGATTAAAAAAAAAAAACGCACAAAGGTTTGTGTTTGAGATGGACAGAAGTGCACTTTTGTTTTTATTATTTATTTATTTTTTGCAGTTTTTGGCTGGGGCCAGGTTTGAACCCGCCACCTCCTCATATTGGGCCAGCGCACTACTCCTTTGAGCCACAGGTGCCACCCGGAAGTCCACTTTTGGATTAAAAGTGAAATGTTAGCATACTATTGATCAGCTCTAGGAATATATTTCAATAATTCATCATTTGGGATTATAAAAATGGAAACCTTAAAGTAGCCATATTAATTTAGATTATTTCTTTTTTAAACAGGAGCTTTATAATTCATAAGGTTTATTTAAATACTTGTAAATGTATTCACTTTAACTCTTTCATGTTCCTTCTGTTATTCCATTACAGGCTAAGAAATAATTTGGAAATTTATATGTAAATAGCAATGACTCTATCTAAAAGGGTCTAAACATCTCAATTTACCATTGATTACTTTTGGGAGGCCACTTATTCTCTTTATCCTCCTGCTTTAAGCTATCTCTTTATAAAGGAAAATGATCCTAGGGCAATTTACTAATAGAAAAGGCTATGAAAAATCTACTTAGTATGCATTTAGAGGCCTAATTAAAATGATTTATTATAAATGAGTTTTTATAAATCAATATTTTTTGATAGAGATTCTTAGGGTCTTTAGAAAGATGAGTATGGTTTTTTTCCCTGCCACTGTATATACAATGTGACTTCTCTATATTTATGATTTAGAGTCATGTTTTGGCCTGTGAAGCACAAAAAGCTTTCTGGAGCCAAGTTTTGTCAGTGCTAATACATGCCCTTTATGTCCCACATTCCTTAATTGCTTCAAACCTTCACCTGATAGGTGAGCAGGCCTCACACCCTTATGAGAGAGGTAAGGTCATTGGCTAGTTTCCATGGCAGTCTGGATTGCTCTTCCCCATGAGGTGGCAAAAGCCTGGGCAAGCCAGCTGAGATGTGCCTTAAGGTTGGGGCTGCTCTACAGGAGAAATAAAGAGCAGGAGTCCAGCCCAAAGGCAGCTCTGTGGCTCCTGGGTGTTTTTCTCCTGAGTCTGTCAAGAGCAGGAACCTTGAGGCACGTCATTCAGGCAGTGGCTGAGACTCCCTGGTAAGGTAGGACTCTAACTAGAGTTGACTTCCTTCAGGACACCTCCCCTACTCATTGCTCAGCAGAAAGCAAAACTGTTCTTCCCATGGAAGAGTTAGTGGGGAGGTCTCACAGCTCACTTACAATGGAAAGACTTTCCTGCCCCTCCACCACAGCTTTGTTTTTTGAAACAGGTGAGTGTGCTCACAGATCAAGTGGAAGCCCAAGGAGAGAAGATTCGGGACCTGAAAGTGTGTCTGGAAGGACACCAGGTGAAACTCAATGCTGCTGAGGAGATGCTCCAGCAGGTAAATGCAGGTGGGACTAAAGGCTCTTGGGCAGGCGTCCTCAAACTTTTTAAACAGGGGGCCAATTCACTGTCCCTCAGACCGTTGGAGGGCTGGACTATAGTTTAAAAAAAAAAACTATGAACAAATTCCTATGGACACTGCACATATCTTATTTTGAAGTAAAAAACAAAACGGGAACAAATACAATTCACACCAAAGCATGTGGCCCGCGGGCCGTAGTTTGAGGACCCCTGCCTTGAGTGTTGAAGCAGCTCAAGTGCTGAGGTCCCCTGTGTGCCCAGGCTACAGCCCTCACTGCTCACCATCCCATCCTGCCTGGAGGTGGGCCTGGCTGCTCAGTGTGTACTGTTTATATAGCAGGTGAAACCAGCCTGAATGTTGGGGGGGAGGGGGCAGGGGGTAGGGCTGAGAAAGGCTGTCCTGAGCAGAAGAACCTGTTGAGCTGGTTAGACAGACAGATTCCCAGGTAGCACTTTCTCCATGCTGGGGCGGCCAGGGAGCCCTCACCTTGTCACGGGAACGACAGTGTGACTGCTATGGCATCTGGGGTTTTAGAAAGTCAGTTCTCAATTTATTCTGTGTCCTCTCCCACTCTGTGTAGTTTTCTTTCATTAAAATTATTACATAAATAATATTTCCATTAAGAGACATTAAATTGAGAAAAAAAATTATTTAGCTGCCTTCCCCTACCATTTAATAATGTCTTCTCTATGTTTCCTTTTGATCCTTATTGTTATTTTTTTTTGAGATAGAGCCTCAAGCTGTCACCCTGGACAGAGTGCTGTGGCATCACAGCTCACAGCAACCCCCAATTCCTGGGCTCAAGTGAGTCTCCTGCCTCTGCCTCCCAAGTAGCTGGGACCACAGGCGCCCGCCACAATGCCCGGCCATTTTTTGGTTGCAGCCGTCGTCGTCGTCGTTGTTTGGCGGGCCCAGGCTGGATTCGAACCCACCACCTCAGGTGTACGTGGCTTGCGCCTTAGCCTGTTGAGCCACAGGCACTGAGCCCTTATTGTTATATTTACATATAATTTACAAAGCAATTGTCATGCCAGAAGTATAGTTTAGTCCTCAGTGTATGCTTGATATCATATAGTGACATTTTTTTTTTTTGCAGTTTTTGGCCGGGCCGGGTTTGAACCCAACACCTCCGATATATGGCACCGGTGCCCTACTCCTTTAAGCTACAGGCGCCACCCTGTATAGTGACAATTTTTTTCACTTTTAAGTTTTGTTCTGTGGTCATGTTTACTATCACTTATAGCAGATTATTTTGTCACAAGTGTCATAATTGCTTTAATCATTGTACTCCTGAATAGTTTTACTATACTACAAATAATGAACTACAATGTTTGGGGAGGGGTCTTTTCAGAATTTCTTGAAAAGCTAATTAGATTTTTAAATAAAATCTATTAATATGACATATCTAATTAGTAGATTTTCTTAAATTGGTTTTACATTTTAAGGTATTTTGAAAATTAAACTATGACTAAAATTTGTGTGTGTGTGCCTTATAGTTTCTGCTATAATGCCCAGCCCATAAAAGATGCTCATCAGTTAAAGAATGAAAGTTAGAGCTTGGCACCTGTGGCTCAACGGGCTAAGGCGCCAGCCATGTACACCTGAGCTGGTGGGTTCGAATCCAGCCCGAGCCCGCCAAACAACAATGATGGCTGCAACCAAAAAATGGTCGGGCCTTGTGGCGGGTGCCTGAGTCCTAGCTACTTGGGAGGCAGAGACAGGAGACTCGCTTGAGCCCAGGAATTGGAGGTTGCTGTGAGCAGCTGTGATGCCACAGCACGCTATCCAGGGTGACAGCTTGAGGCTCTGTCTCAAAAAAAAAAAAAAAAAAAAGAATGAAAGTTAGTCTCTTAAAATAGGTAGATTCAATTAGATGATTGCTTATAATCTTTCTCCCAGAGTACCAACTTTTCATTTTTTTTATTGTTATGATCAGCATAAGATTCAGATTGTTTCTTAACTGCATAGTAATGAACACAGGCTTTGCATTTTACTTTTAGTTGTAGGATAAACATCTTGGTTCTGGTGTTTGCTTTGTTTGAGTGCATTTGAAAAGCTTTTTTACAAAGTATTTTTATACATATGTCTTCATAAAAACTTGTTCCCACAGCTCAGGAGCTGTTGTTAGTTTGTTATCTTTTCACTGCTGATTAATAAGTTAACTACAGCCTTAGCTTCACTTGATTTCCTATTTAGATTGTATGCTGTTTCTCTTACTCATAATACTCCCTGAAAACCTGAGTAGCAACAGTAGCTGAATTTTTTTTTTCTTTTAAATGGAATCTTCCTTTTGAAGACCCAGGAAAGAAAACAGCCAAATAGAAAAAAATTCTCAAATGACAGAGAAGCCTTTTCTTCAACGGCGTATAACACAACCCACTAGATTGTATTTTCAAGTCTGCACAAGGTGTGGTTTTGAGGTGGGAAGGATAAGGGAGGAGGGTAATGGAGTGGTGTAAACAATCCAGAGAGAGACCAAGAAAATTTGAATGTGGAAGGAAACTTGTCAGAAGGTTGACAAGTACCCTAGCGAGTAACCATATAATGAGAGGTCAAAGAATGTCTGCATTGTAGTGCCTGAGTCAATGGAAGCTTGTCCTGGCCCCTCCTCTGGGACTGCTCCACACATCTCTCCATAGGCGGGTTTCTGCTCCATTGTCAGGAGCTGTGTCAAGGATTCTAACGTTGGTGTCCAGCACCACCTGTGGAGAGGCTGTTTTGTCCATAAGCATTATCCCATGGATGGCACTTTAAGACTTTTCAAAAAGTCCTGAGTTCAATTACCTTTTATATCCTGTTTGTTCTAAATCCTCTTTCTTGTGTGCTACTGGTGTGGTATCAGGTTGTACAATGTAAGGTGGAGGTGGATGTCTTGACCTGGTACATTTCAGAGGATGATAGCTTTTCATTTGCCACTTCTGGGTTTCAAACATCTTCCTGAACTTTATCAAGTTATTTTTATGCCCATGAGCTTTCTCTGTGTTCTTTTATCTTTCAAGGGTAAAATGATAAGAGTGTGGAATACTCCTTTCTTGACACATTGTAAGTTCAAGTCATAGGATGCATTTGAGCCTCAGCTCCCACGCATGTGTTTGCTGGGCTTGGTAATACCAGAGCTTGAAGTCTTTTGAGTTTCCGAGCAACACATCTCAAGTTGAGTGTTCACCCGCACATGCTGTTGCTTTTTTGAAATCTACTTGATGCTGTTTGTAAAGACACTCGATTTCTTGCACCATGGCGCTGATGCAATGCTGTCTATAGCTTGATGTGTGTGTGTGTGTGTGTCCTGCGAACTGGAGGCAGGCAAACACTTGTCCTGTTTGACTGAGATTTCCTAGGCTGCAGGGCTCTTGGCTTCTGCTGATTGGAGCTAGAATGGCTCATGGCCTAGAGGCAGAGAATGGAGGTAAACAATTGCCTCTTTCTGCCAGCCTTAAGAGACTGTTTCTGGCCTGAGCCAAGCCTGGCCTACTGCTCAAAGGCCTTAGGAGTGCTGAATGAGAACCTTTCACTGTCTCAGTGTGGGGCCTTCTGACAATGGACAAGGTGCTGCTCCTGATCACCCTGCACACTGAATCCATCTCAGTGGAAGGTGGCAGCTGCTACTCACCTCCATTTGACTTTCCATGTCGGTAGGGCTGGTAATGCCAGATATTCCTAATTCCGCTAGAAGCTAGAAATCCAAATTTGAATATTTAAATATATTTATTTTAAAAATTTTGGGAGCTAATTAAATTTTAAAAGTTCTGCATGAATAACACAGTATATAGCTATAGATCAACCTCTAGTCTGCAGCTTCTGCTCTAGACTTTGTCCCTTCACTGGTGACAATTGCACTAGAAGGACTTAAGAAAACCCAAATCTAATGAGCGTAGCCTAAACCCTGTACTTAATGGTCTCTGAGAACCCCACTGAGCTGTCTCTCCTGCAGCCATACTCCTGACAAATGTCCCCTTTTCTGTAGGAGGCGAAGCGGGGAGGAATTAGTTCCTCACCCGACATATAAGGCATGGACTCCCCAGCCCTACCTGGCCCTATCCCTGCTCAGTGCTGCTCTCCCAGTTCCCGTCTGTTTTTTTCCACACGTGACCTCATCCAGCTTCTAGAAAAAGAGCATGAAGACTGCTCTTGGGGCAGACAGGCAAACCAGACCCAACAGGAGGATCCACACAAGTAGAACCTAAATTGTGAACACATCTGAGGGCAGCGTCATTGTTCTATCTCTAGCCCTGGCAGAATGTAGGGTGGGCAGGGGACACCAGCAAGCATCTCTCAGGACTTCCTGTGGAAGCACTTACTCAGATGTGGTCTTGCACTCACTGAGCATGCCTGGATTGCCCGGGAACCCTTTCCCATTAAGAAGAGACATTTCTCAAATGGATCTTTAAAGGAGGAAACATTCCGAGTCACTTTTCACTAGTCTAAGCTGGGGTGTAGAGCTCAAGCACTGGGTTCTGCCTTTCTGGTACTTATGTAGGTCAAGGTGTTAACCAGATGCACTGTGAGGCTATCATAACTCAGGGCACGCCTTGCACCCTAGGAGTTCGGGCATGGACCGGTGACCTCCCTGTGACTGGCTCAGAAATCTCTGTATCATAGAAGGCTTCCCCTGGTCTGTCAGTATATTTGAGGTCTCTGGTGGCTTTTTCTAATGTGGCCTCCGTGGGCTCTGTGCGGTCCAGTAGTTTCCTGCCCAATAAGCTCCTCTATCCCTGATCACAGTCCTTTCTCCAGAGGACTCAGGATGATCTTAGGGAAGCT
Source organism: Perodicticus potto (assembly GCA_963574655.1). Lineage (NCBI taxonomy): Eukaryota > Metazoa > Chordata > Mammalia > Primates > Lorisidae > Perodicticus > Perodicticus potto. The sequence continues at coordinate 37,674 of CAUYRH010102895.1, read as the reverse complement.
GGTGCTTCTTAGTGAATAAGAGGTTTTACACTGAGGTGGCAGCCAAATGGAGCATTGTCTGGAGACTGGCATGTGCAGGTATAATAAATATCAGGAACAGAAATGATGTTCAGTGTTGAAAGGAACGCAGGGCAGGGGAGCATGGTGGGGAGAAAGAAAGGGTGCAGACCTCCTTGTGAGGACGGGAGGTCTTCCCATCCCCCCTCCTGACCCAGAGCCTCAGGCTTGAAACACTTTGTTGCGTTGGCTCCCCTTTTAGGGGAGGCTGGAGATGGACAGATGTCAGGGTGTGAGTCTGTGGAGATGAGTGTCTGTAGAGTTACATTTGCTGTTGATCTGAGAAAGTCGGTGAGCCTGTTTCCTTCTAGAGAACGGGGATGACAATATACTGTATGTGTTGCCCACCTCTTACCTCTTGGAGTTGTTGTAAAGCTAATCCAGTTTTGTCAAACATGAAATATGCAAATGGCCAATGCGAGTCAGGACACAGAGCAGGAGATTACAGGGTCCAGGACATAGGTCTAGTACCTGACTGATCAATTTTCCAGAACAACCTTTGAGGAGATATTTCTGCCTCAAAGAGAATATTAAACAGAACTTGTGTACATGATCCTGTGGGAGCTCAAATCTCTCTGGGAAAGTGAAACACTGAGTCATGAGTAAAGAAAACAGGAATTTCCCTAATATCCCCGAAAAGTCTCCCTGGGGGACTTTATGAGGCAGAAGTAACTAGTCTCTTCAAGTTTATCTCTTTTGATGTTGGATCTCCAGACCCAAGCATGGAGCAGATACTTTAACTCCTTTTCACAAATAAGGGTGAGGTTGAGAGAGATGCTTGAGTTAGTGGGGACTGAGTCTGGACTCCAACTCAAGTTGACTACCAGTACCTCTTCTCTGCCCAGGGTTACTCATGAAAGAGGCTTCGCTGCATGGCTTGGGCCTTTTACTTCAAAGGGCACAGAGACTTATTTTTCCTTTTATGCCTTTCCATGGCCCAGTCTTTCCTTTTGGTTTCAGATTGCCAGTCTGGCTGCAGTCCTCCGTTGTTGGTCAGTAACTCCCTGGATCGTATTCCACACATAAAGATGGAGGTAATTGCTTCAAGATGTGGCCCTTTAAGGAGCGAATAAGTTGAAAGGCAAATTCCTTTTTATCAGCTCCAGTCAGAACCTGAGTTTTAGAAAAAGGAAATGACTGGTTGCTCTGAGATATAAACTTTCTTTCATCTCTGAGACAGGAGAAACATTTGTCCTTCTGGAAGAGGTTAGAGGTAGTGGTGAAGTAAGAGGGGTGAGTGATAATTTTGTCTATTGGTTATTTCCCTAAAGCTTGATTACCCACTTTCATGGCCCTTCACAGTAATTAAAACAAGCCACCCTCCTCCCCTACCCCTCCCTCCTCTCACACAAGTACTCTTGACCCAATTAGGAGCAGAATCCAAGCATGCTGCCCAGGAAACCTTTGCCCCTCATCCTCAACCCCCTCCCAGCACAGCACTTGTGGCCTCCAGGAGATGCCCAGCAGGGTCCCACCCTGAAGGTCAGAAAGCCTCCAGCAGCGGGTGAGCCTTGCTGGCCAGACAAGTAGTCTGGATTCAGAGCTCACTCCAGTCTTAGGGATGAGAGCTGAGGATCCTGGAATGTTTTCCTTACAAGCTAGACAGAATTAAAGCAGCCAGCCAAGGAGATGAGAAGAGGAAAGAAAGACAGTGAAAAGCTGCAACAAGCAAGATGAGGTGGCAAGGAGAAGCTTACACAGAATGGATATGGGGTGAGTTGGTTAACAGCTGAGAAGTATAAGTTGTATCTCAAAATTGGGACGGTGGTGCTCAGAACTCAAACTGTTTCTATACTCTACTTGGTCAAGGCACGAGCTGGGTTGCAGTTGAGCAGAAGCCTTATTGAATTGATGGGAAGATGAGGCAGCAGGGGTAGGTTATTCTCTTGAGAGCTGGACTGTGAAGGGGGACAAAAGGGGTACACAGCAAGAGGACATGGGAGTTGATGGTCATAGACTTGGGGAAGGCAGAGTCAAGAAGTAAGTTTCTTGGGCTGCTCCTGTGGCTCAGCGGGTAGGACCCACCATATACTGAGGGTGGCGGGTTCAAACCTGACCCCAGCCAGCTAAAACACCAGTGGCAACTGCAACAAAAAATAGCCAGGCATTGTGGCAGGCACCTGTAGTGCCAGCTACTTGGGAGGCTGAGGCATGAATCGCTTAAGCCCAAAAGACTTGGAGGTTGCTGTGAGCTGTGATGCCACAGCACTCTACCGAGGGCGACAAAATGAAACTCTGCCTCAAAAAAAAGAAGAAGTAAGTTTATTTAGAATGTCAGAAATTTGATCATATTTATAGCCTGAGGAATGGGAGCTGATGGTGAGGGAGAGATTAAATGCCTGTCAGAGTGGGCGATTAATGGCCCTCCCCTGGAGTCCCACAGAGCGTGGTGGGAACTTCCTCAAAGGCAGTACAGAGGTGAGGGAGAGTCTAGGAACTAGACTCTAGGACCATGTGAGTGGGAGTAAGAGAGTCATTCTGCATTACCAGCTAGAGGAAGACACAGGACCAGCACTCAGAGAACAAAACCAAAGGCTGCTGGCTAACTAGGAAGTTAACCCAAAGGTTCATCAAGTTGGGTGAGGATGTGTGAAGAGTCTGGAGACTGAGAAATGAAGAAGGTCAGTCAAATGGGGCAGTTCAGAAACAAATTCGGAAAGCATCATACCCTTTGAAGTATATTTCACGTGCAACCTGGAAACTTACCAGGCTAGGGAGCAGTTTTTAAAGGTCAATGATGCTGACAGAGAAGATGGCAGTGTACGATTGTGGCAGATCAGCCCTGGAAAGGAGCTGTGGGCTTGCTTTCCCTGAGACAGGGATTTAAGAGATAAGAGTAATATGATTTTAGGAAACTTTGAAATAGAAAGAACTTAAATTTAATGAATGATCTGATGATTCTGTATCTCTTTAGTGAATATGAAGAGAGGTTATTTGAGGAGAAGGGAGGGACAGGGTGGGAGTTTAGGGCATGAGGAGAATAAAAAAGATTTGAAACAATCCCTAGATGGAATCAGCCAGAGATGAATACAGTTTGGCCATGCACTATTGGAAGATCAGCTGTAACTAGACAACATAAATTTGTGTTGCAAATAGCTGGCATCATTAAGTGATTTTTTTTTTTCACTTGCAATTCTCAGGCTGTGGAGAATGGAAACACAGACAAAAGACTAAGCTTTGGCATAGGCAGGGGCTCTGATTAACAAACGTATGTTGGGTCTGAGGGCAGGGATGAGTTTGGATGAAGGGATGAAGGATTTTCTGGTGTAGATATGAGTACAATTGAAATGATTAACCTCAGGGTATAGAGGAGGATAAAGAGACAAATAATACTTAAGGAAACTGATAAACCTGAAAAATAGGGAGTTATTAAGTAACTAGTAGTCACAGGAAAAGAAATTAGAGGTTGAGTGAGCAAGTGGGACAGATGAAAGGTCAGAAGATTGTGGCCAAAGGAATTTCAGAGCTGAAGATTTGGGAAGCAAAGCAAACACATTCTGGATAAAGGTGAGGGCCAACCTGTGGCCACACTGCTGAGAACCTGAAACGAAGCTGAAGCAAACAAAACTTACTGGAGTTGAGGTCACAGAATATGAAGCCAGGCTGCACACTGCCTGAAGAGTCATTATATTAACAAGGATGTTGAAGCTACTGAGGAGACGGAATGGACCTAAAGTAGGTAGAAAAGCTGTCGATCGAAAGATGAAAGCCTCAGGGAAATGGGAAGCTGCCTTGGTTCTGATTGTTTGGGGAGAGTGTGGTATCACTGCAGAGTGCTGTCTTAGAATAGGAGGGGAGAGGTAACTGGTCTGGAAGCAGTCCTGAAACAGGGAGAAAGGTGTTCTGTAAATTGGGTTAGTGGAAGCAGAGTGGTCTCCACTTAAGGTGACTGCGAAAAATGTGTTATATTTTATGAAAGCCTGGATTCAGTTTATGTTGGCAGTATTAACCAAAGGAGCAATTGAGGATACAGGGTAGTTAAATCCTAATAAGACAGGCATTTTGGAGATCAGAGTACACAATAGTGGCTGGGGCCTTGCTGGTTCTGAAGATGGGGAAGTAGAGGTGGATTAGGATGAGTTTGTCGACAGTTGATTTTGAATTCAGGTACTAGAACAGTAATTATTAACAAAGACGAGGGGGAGGTGATCATGAAACATATAAGTATATGCTAATAGATATAAGCTAGAAGTTTTATTATTGGTGAAAAATATGAAATTAAGGTTTCTCATTAATAATTGAATGTTTGCTGTTGTGAATGTCCACTTGAAATGTTAGTGTGATCAATTCAAACACTGGCATGACAAATTGAAATGGCTGTTGGAACCAACTAAAATATTCTCATCAGTTGGAACATGGGTAGGACTCTTTGCAGCCTGGTAGTTAAAATGGCTAGAGGGATTTTGGCAATGGTAGAAGTAGAATAGACTTTAGCTTTCAAAAGAGATATATTATGATACTTTCTTAAATCGCACCAAAGCAGAATCTTCAATGCTGATCGATAGATAAAACTGTGTATATCATCTTCAGATCATCAAGTCCTCAGCAAGGGCTGTGTTTTTAACTGTCCCATCCCTAGGCTTTGGCATCTGCTAAATATTTAAAAGCTTATTTGTTGAGTAAATAAAGTCTCATAGAGGAATTATTTTTCTCAGATCTCACTACTCCAAAGAAATTGTTATTACCTTATGGACCTTGACTGTGTGCTCGTTTTTGTTTTGCTTTCGCGTTGGCAGCTGGGGAGCTCAGACTCAGACTGCCTTGTAGTCCCTCTCTGGCTGTTTATAGAACTGTATGATAAGGGTCTTCTAGCAACTGTAACTGTTTACAACTTCTTTTCATGCTGGGTTTAGTTTTTATGATTTACTTTTTGCTTGAAATATCTATCTTGCAAACTTCCTGAAATCATTTTTGGAACAAGGCAAGTATATGAAAGGATGGAGAAAGAAAGAGAGGGTATGAGGTGGTGGAAGGAGAGAGAGAGTTAGGGAAAGGAAAGAGGGGAGAGAGTCGATGGTGTGGGAGAGGATTGCGTCTTTAGATAGTCACTTCTGTGTGCCCACACACCTCGGGAAGAGTTGCTCAGGACCACACCTAAGCAGATAGTGGGTGCTTAGGACCACACCTAAGCAGATAGTGGGTGCTTTACGAAATCGTGTCAATTTGAGAAGACAGTTCCTGGGCTCCCTGAATATTTTTTGGTTGCCTTTTTTCTTTTTAGCACTTTTAAAAAAATATCTCTTTAAATTTATGAACTTCTTACTTTTTTTGTAAAGTTGCATTGTAAACAAAGTGCTACTTTAAACAGAAAGGGATTCTAGAGTCAAATACACCTTTGTTTGAAAAGTAACTCTGCTGCTGATTAGATATATCCTTGGCTAAATTTGCCTTCTCTGGGCCTGTTTTCTCTTCTGTAAAGCCAGGGTAATGATATTTATTGCCAAGTCACTGGGAGGGTTTATCAAGAGGATGTCTGTAAAAGCACCAGCAGTGTCTGGCACTGAGGAGACACTCAGCAAATTCAAGTTCCCCTCATTGTGTTAGACACACTCACTCGCTGACTCCTTGTGGCAGAGTGGCTTGCAGTCCTGGCGCTGCAGTGCTGCTGCTCTGCCCTGGAAGCCTGCGTCTAGTCTGGCAGGCCCAGGAAGAGCTGGCCTCCGCGGATCATTGTGCTTAATTGTGGGGCTTCTTAATACCCATCTCTTGAGGTTAGCAGATAGAGAGTTTGCAGTCTATCTGCCCCAGGGAAATCATGTATTATAAGTCAAAATCTGTCCCGTGTGGTTTTGTTCATCACCTAGGACAGTTTCAAATCTGTGAACTCAGAGCTTTTGGGTCAGGATGCTGAGATTGCCACTCTTATGCTGGGCTTGGGTTGCCCAAGATGGTATAGAATGTTCAGACTATGGCAGGATGTTATATCATTTTCCTCTGCTCATTTGGCCTGTTGTTCTCCTGGTTTCTCTGTATATTCTTCTTGCTAGGACATGTGTAGCCAGTGTCTACCATGTACTAGGATTTGGGGCCTCACAGGACATTGCTATGTATTTGCCAATGGAAAAATACGTTGCCCTGGACTTTGGGAAATACTCCTGTTTTTTGAGGTTCTTTATAATTCCTAGTTGTCCTAAGTGGATGTCTTGCCCCGTCACCTTTACTTTTTTACCTTGTTTATGCTTGTTAGGTGTATTTATTAAAGACAGGTTTGCTGTTAAGGACCTGAAGTATCTGGTTATAGTCTGCCATTGTTCTAGTGATGGCAGGACTAGTAGTAATAGCCTCCCTGGTCTGTCTTCACATAATCAAGAAAGAATGGTCTTTTTTTACATCCCATGTGGTCAAATTGTAATTTTGGTACAGCCCAGGCAAGATCCATCTCATATAATGAAATTCCTGTATGTTCATAATCACCCAATAAATACTCTTCAAGTATCTACTTTGTGTTCTAACTCCCTTCTCGGTTTACTACGGTGAGTTTCACATGAGATGTATGGAAGACTGAGCTGAGCATTGACTGAGCCCAGGAGGTGATCTAAGAATTTTGATTTAAAAAAATACATCGTTAGCATAAGAGTTTTTAATCTGTTTTGGTTGAAAGGACCTGTTGCTTTGCCTTTTTAAAAAATGGAGAAATTTGGTTCTGTGAGAGTACCTGTTCATTTTTATCCACTTGGAACTAATGAATGATGGTTTCTGAGGTCAAACATGTTTTGAGAAATGTAGGTCATGTGATCTTCTCAGAGCATGTTGGATGGTGGTAGGGGCTATGCTGTCCCTGAGAGGCTCTGTGTCAGCCTCTAGGCCCTTCCCCAGTGGCCTGTGGCTCACACACAGTGGTCTAAGTTCTGTGTTATCCAACATACAACTTAGAATATTGCCTTATGTGCTGTAGATGAAGCAAGAGCTGTTCTCGTTGCCATGGTGGTTTCTGGTTTTAAGATCTGTTTTTGCTTGCAGGAGCTGCTAAGTCGTACCTCTCTTGAGACCCAGAAGCTCGATCTGATGACTGAAGTGTCTGAGCTGAAGCTCAAGCTGGTTGGCATGGAGAAGGAGCAGAGAGAGCAGGAGGAGAAGCAGAGAAAAGCAGAGGTGGGTGTGATGCCTCTAATTCTGGGGAGACCTGTGCTGTCCTACACTCAGACCTCTGCTAATGTGGACTCAGGCCATCTGGTCAACCCCAAGCCTGCTAGCTGCTAGGGGCCAGAACTATCCATACACTAGAGACGCAATGATCTGTTAATACCAAGTTATCGAGTTTTGCTGTGACTGCACATTGCAGCAGTGCCCAAACCACCTAGTTTTGGCTCTAAGGCTTTATCCTCCCTCAAAATGCTGACAAAGGTAGAAAGGGAAGCAGTCATGGAGAAGGATCAGACAAAATGTGGAAGGACACAAGATGTCTTTGGTGAGAACCAAGGTAATGATGGTGGGATGGGGTGAACTCGGTGTTCCGGCAGGCTGTTATCACTATATCACTAAAAGGAGTCTACATATACTTTTGATGTGTGTTTCACTGACCCAGATGGATCCCTCAGATTATGTGTTTCTCTTCTCTCGATGGGTCATGTGGCTGAGCTCATATGCAGACCTTCTCTTAGAGAATGTTTTCCTGATTCTGTTTTTTGTTTCTCAGGCTTCATATGCTGTTAGTTAGAACATACCAGACTCCTTTTGAATAAACATTCAGAGAATTTTAGGCTCAGAGCTCCTTTGAGAGAAGGCAGCCTGTTTTAACTGCAGATAACCATCTTCCTGTGCCCCTGCCTTCAGGTCCTGAGAGGTGCCTGGCTCTGTGAGCTATGCAGGAAGAAGACAGGGGTTAGGTTTCTTTATCTGTAGAATGGATACCTGTGCAGTAAAGTCCAAATAAAATCTTGAAAATTGAGTGCCTATCCTAGTTACCTGGCACTTCATAAGTACTTGGTTTGTCTTCATCTCTTTTCCTCATTTAGGCATCTCCAATATGTAAATATGGATATCATTCCTTCCCTTTATTGTATACTTTATTGTATTCTGACACCTGCCATGGGGTAGACACCAGTGATGAAGCAGTTCTAATGTGTAGGATATAAGCTTTACATTGCTTAATTAGTAAGAAGTAGAGTTGCCAGAGGAAGATAACTCCAGCAAGCTGAGGACAGTGGCCCATGGTGATTAAGAGAACAGTCTATTGAATCAGATCTCTTGGCATTAATCCAAGCTCCATTACTCAGCCTTGTGATCTTGGGCAGGTAATTTAACCTCCCAAACCTCTGTTTCTTTTTTTAAAAATGGAGATAGTAATACTTCTTGTTTCTTTGGTTATTTTGAGGAGTGAGATAATGTATGTTCAACCCTTAGCATAGTGCTGAACACATACTCATAGCTCACTAATGATAAGATTGTTAAGCCTGCTGGAAATGGAAATGTAGACTTAGATCCATTATTTACATACTCCAAAAGCCTTACTGACTGAAATATGATCTGTGTGAAGTGTTAGGTGGATTCTCTTTTTCAAATGTTCCGAGAGAAGTAACTGAATTTTCTTCTGGTTTAAAGTTATTTAATCAGCATTTCAAGATGTGTGAACATACATTAGGGCGTTGGGACAGAATTCAGTAAACTCTAAGAAGGCTAAATACGGGCCAAGACTTGACTCAAAACCACTTAAGAGAAATAGGGAGGAGAAAGAGTTATTACATCATGCAACTTAAAAAGCATAGGGTTTTAAAAGTCTGATATGACTAAATCCAGGTTAATCTTATAGTGTCACTAGAAATCAGTGTTAACTGTGTCACTTGGTTTTTTTTTTTTTTTTTTTTAGACAGAGCCTCTAGCTTTCACCCTGGATAAAGTGCTGTGGCATTACAGCTCACAGCAACCTCCAATTCCTGGGCTCAAGAGAGTCTCTTGCCTCCGCCTCCCAAGTAGCTGGGACTATAGGCACCCGCCACAACGCCCGGCCATTTTTCGGTTGCAGCCGTCATTGTTTGGCGGGCCAGGGCTGGATTCGAACCCGCCAGCTCAGGTGTACGTGGCTGGTACCTTAGCCCGCTGAGCCACAGGCGCCGAGGCGTCACTTGGTTCTTTTTTAGCCTTATTCTCAAGAAGGCTTTCTCCAACTGGTGACAAAGATGGCCATCAGTAGCTTCAGGCTGATCTGCATCCTGGGAACTCCTGCAAAGAAAGAGATTATTACTCAAAGGCTCCAGCAAAAGCCCCGGAATTGCTTCTCATTGGTCCAGTTTGGGTCACATGCCTGGTTCTGCACCATAGGGATTCATATATGAGGGTGTGTGTGAGTGTAAGAGTCAGTCCCCCTGTGGAAGCCCGCAGAGTTTGTAATTGGCTGGGACAATGCAATCCCTTCATGGGAAAGTCAGGAGGAGGGAGAACTCCTGCTTCTGGGACAAGTATCACTAACACAGTCATTTCACTCTTTGCTTTCTTCTTAATTTTCTGAAGTATTGTTTTAAATTGTTTGTTTTTGTTTTTGTTTTGTTTTGTTTGTTTTCCATCAGGCTGTTAATGCATAAGGCAATATAGACCCTGAGCTTCTGGCCTTAGTCCTACCATATAACAGCCCTTCCCAGTTGCTAATACAAATATTAGGTTTCTATGTGGAGGATTTTTGCAAGCTGTTCAAACCTGTGATAACCAGTGAGCAGCCACATGACCTGAAACAAATTCCTTGTTCTTATAATTGAACATAGTCTTTACTGGTATGCCCAGAACTTCTGACTCTATGTGTGACTGTCTAGAGCACCCAGGGCCTTAAAGCCATGGAGTGCTATGTAGACTGCCCTGCTGTCATGTGCATGGAAATGTTTGCTTTGAGTGAGACGTTTTTCTCAGGTCATCAGGAGGTTGTAATTGCATGAGTAAAGGGAATGCTGCTTCCCATACGATTCTGCTGCTATTTCTTCCAGTGAATGTACTTAGCCTGAGGACTGATTGTTTGTGGTTTGAAAAGGGCAGGGATTTTTTTTTTTTCTTGTGGGTATGAGGTAGCCTGATCTGAAATAAACTTCCTCAGTGTAGCTCAGGCTTTATCCTCAAATTCTGTTTTATGTTTTAATGAAAAAGAGAGGATGCTATTGACAAGAGCATTGCAGCCTCCTTCTGTCCTGGTTTTGATCACAACCTAAGCCTCCTTCCATCCTGTTTCTGATTATAGCCTAAGCCTCCTTCTGTCCTGGTTCTGATCACAAGCTAAGCCTCCTTCTGTCCTGGTTCTGATCATAGCCTAAGCTAGTGTCCTGTTGCCTGTCCTCGTTGTGGAAATGATGACTGGATGTTGTTCTGTAAGACCCGTGGACTTGGAGGCACAAATTTCCGGATGCCCAGCTTTGCTCAGGAGTCACTCAGTAGCGGCCCAAAAGAGATGTGGGTGAATACTGGGTTTCCTGTTTGCCTTTTCTCCTCAGCCTTTTTGCAGTGGTTTTGGGTCATTTCAGGACACCCAAAATTGAATGAACTAAATTCACTCCCAAAGAGCAGGACTGTGGAAGAGTGACTGACATGGAAAGTAAATACCAGAACTAGGAGGATGGCAGATGAAAGAAAGGAATCCACCTGCAAAGGAAAACCTCTGTGCGGCATACCAGATCAAAGCTATTTCAAGGGCATGTAGCTTGGATGGCTGTTCCTTGGAGGAGGTCTGGCTTCCCTTTGCTTTGGGGATACGAGGAGCTTCTGCTGGATCCCACTGTGGCACCTAGAGGGTTCTGTACATAGTTACCAGAACAACCTGTTAAGAGGGGAGCAGGGGTTTAAGAAGTGCTAGGAAATGGAGTCAGCATGCAAGAAGAGAACCATAAAGAATCTTTAGGATATCCTGGCAGAGAATGGAATGTCTTTACAGCATAGGTGGTGTTGCCGGCTTCTCTTCATCATATGATTAGGACCTTGAAGGGAAGGATTCTAATTTGTGAACCGGCACAACCAGAATGATGGACTCTTTAACCAGGGTATAGAGTGAGGGAGGGGAGGACTGTGTTTGCTTAGAGATGAGCTGGCCTGATAAGAATTGTATTATTATTGTTTTTATTTTGTTTACTTATTTTCATTAACATAGAAAATATGCTCCCTCAATTCAAAAATCAAAAATTCAAAAGGGTATTTAGGGAAAGTCTTTTCCAATATGTGTCCTCCAGTCAGCAGTCAGAAACCAGTGGTATGAGTGTTTTTTATGCTTCCAGAGTTATTTTATTAACTTTGGACAAACAAGTTCACATGGACATATATACACATATAGACACCCTCACTCTTATGCATTCTTTCCCTCATTTTTATACAAATGTATATAATATCCCAGACCTTTCTTCTTCTAATTTAGTAGTCTTGGTATTATTTTTTTACCACATATGTTTAAAAAAAAGCTTTCTCATTCATATTTTTGTTTGCATATTTTTCACTACCTGACTATACCCTCATTTATTTAACCAGTTCTTTCTCAATGGACACTTGGGCTACTTCCAAGTTTGCTATTCTAGATAATGCTGTAGTGAACGTTCCTTTATACATGTGAGGATATTAAAGTGGAATTAATATCCATAAAGTGGATATTAAAGGTCACGTGCATGTAAAATATTAGATATTTCCAGATTTCCCTTGATAGAACATAGAGGGTATGTTCCCATTAGCTGTGGGAACATAAGAGTTCCAGGATAATATTAAACTGAGCCTAAAGGAGGAGAGAGAAAGAACTGAGAAAACATGTGTACAAGATTAGCAGGTAGGGCGGGATGGGAAACATTGCAATTATAGGAGGTGCTCAGCAGTTTCAGATAGAAAAGAACCATAAAAAACAAGGCCGGGGGCATCAGTCTACCAGACTTTAGGCTGTGCTATACGGCCACGGTGATCAAAACAGCATGGTATTGGCATAAAAGTAGAGACATTGACATCTGGAACTGCATAGAAAACCATGAGATGAAGCTAATATCTTACAGCCACCTGATCTTAGATAAACCAAGCAAGAACATACACTGGAGGGAAGAATCCCTATTCAATAAATGGTACCAGGAGAACTGGATAACCAGAAAGAGAAGACTGAAAATGGACCTGCACCTTTCTCCACTCACTAAAATTGATTCAAGATGGATAAAAGATCTAAATCTAAAGCGTAAAACAATTAAAATCCTCGAAGAAAGTTTGGGGAAAACACTTGAAGACTTTCGTGGCAATTGCAACAACGACAAAAATAAACAAATGGGACTTAATGAAATTGAATAGCTTCTGTGCAACTAAGGAGACAACCAACGCAAATAGACAACCATCAGAATGGGAAAAGATATTTACATATATGAACCAGACAAAAACTTGATAACTAGAATCTACAGAGAACTCAAATTAAACAACAGCAAAAAAAGCCCAAAATCCCTTATATCAATGGGCAAAAATGATGATTAGAACCTTTTCTAAAGAAGACAGATGAGTGGGTAACAAACACATGAGAAGATGCTCATCATCCCTAATTATCAGAGAAATGCAAATCAAAACCACCCTGAGATATCACCTAACCCAGTTAGAATGGTTCACATCACAAAGTCTCAAAGCTGTAGATATTGGTGTGGATGTGGAAAGAAAGGAATACTTTCACACTGCTGATGGGACTGCAAACTAATATAACCTTTTTGGAAGGAAGCATGGAGAATCTTCAAAGAACTCAAACTAGACCTCCCATTTGTTTTTGTTTGTTTGTTTGTTTTTTGAGACAGTCTTACTGTATCACTCTTAGTAGAGTGCCATGGTGTCACAGTTCACAGCAACCTCAAACTCTTGGGCTTAAGTGAACTCTTGCCTCAGCCTCCCAGTAGCTGGGACTACAGGTGCCCACCACAGTGCTCAGCTATTTTTTGTTGCAATTGTCATTGTTGTTTAACTGGCCCAGGCTGGGTTTGAACCCGCCAGTCTCAATGTATGTGACTGGCACCATAACCATAGACCTCCCATTTGATCCTGCAGTCCCATTACTGGGCATCTACCCAGAAAAAAATAAAATCATTTTATCATAAGGACTTTTGCACCAGACTATTTATCACAGATCAATTTACAATTGCCAAATTGTGGAAACAACCTAAATGACCACCAATCCAGGAATGGATTAACAAGCTGTGATATATGTATACCATATACTATTCAGCCACTAAAAAAGATGATGACCTACATCTTTTGTTTTAACTTGGATGGAGTTGAAATACATTCTCCTTAGTAAAGCATCACAAGAATGGAGAAGCAAGAATCCAATGTACTCAATTCTGATATGAGGACCATTGATGCTAGTACATGGTACAGAGAGGGAAAGAGGGACAGGGTGGGAGCCGCAGTGCGTGACACATCTCTTGGAGGGTGGGACACAATTGTAAGAGGGACTTTACCTAACAAACGCAAGCAGTGTAACCTGGTTCTTTTTACCTTCTGTAACCTGGTTCTTTGTACCTCCAATGATTCCCCAACAATAAAAAAAAAAAAAAAAAGAAAGAAACATAAAAAAGAATGTTGATGATTGGCAAAACAAGATTAATAAACAAAGCGAGCTGAGCTTATAATACAAGACAGCAATTATAACCCCATAAAGGGCACCTGGATTTCCTGATGTGAAACCCAAGAATAGAACAGAAATACAAAAGGGTCTGCCCTCCGGGAGAGAAACAGACCTGTTAAGAGAGGGGATGGGCTGGCCTTGGAGATAAAGAATCATAAGCTAAGATGAAATGCCAAGCCCGAGGATAGACGCATACTGGAAAACTATAACATATGGTTGGGGAAAATTAAGAGAGAGTGGCCCAGAAGTGTTCAGGTCACCACAGAGCAACACTGAGCAGAGGGAGGAAACTTTATGAATTCCTGGTTCAAGTCCCCAAACTAATTGATACAGATAGGGAGTAGTCTGGAAAGAGGGGAGCAGCAACTGTTTAGATAGCTCCTAAGGATCACCAGCTGAAGACTAAAGAATTTGAAAGTTTTCTGCACTTGTTTATAGTCTTCTTAGATAATAGAAAACCCAAGTAGGAAAACTGCCATTCTAGCTGCAGCCTTGAAGCAAAGTCAGGTCCTTTATGAAGTAAAAGCAATAGGTACCTTGTGAGAGTGGCTATCGTTATGTGAGACTTCACCAAAGTGAGGGCAAGAAAAACAGGCATAGACAGACTTGTACTGTGGTCTTGGGTTTACAGCCACAGCTTGTAATGCTTGGAATAAAACGGATGGAGACCTCTAGAAAAGAAGATGACTCAGAAATGTTGAACTGCTTAAAAATAATAGAAACTGCCTGTGCAGTTTCATAAATAATACTGATAAGAAGGAAGAAGAGCTACCTTGAAAGGAACTAGTTTTCAAAGGGACTTATATGAAAGGTAGAATATATACCATTACTAAGGATGAATAATAGTGCACCTGAATGCCTACTATCAGGAAGGGCAAACCACAGGAAAAGGACAATGGTAAGGATAATATGAAGCCTTTTTATTTCTTTTTTTAGTTATCTTCTTAATAAGATCAAAGAATAGACTTGATTCCACCAATGCCTCTGACAGGTACAATTGTCTGTTGCATTTGGGTCAACCCTGTGATGGTTCGTGAGAAAGAAAACAGAGTAGAGATTCATATCCTCTCAGATTTACCTCATTGGTTTGTCTGAGAATGTGTGGTAGAACAGGTGAACCCACAACAATGAAGTGTGACAATAACATTGCTTGGGGACTAGGCATGGTGGCTCACACCTATAATACTAGCATTCTGGGGAGCCAAGACCAGAGGATCCCTTTGGCTCAGGAGTTTGAGACCGACCTGAGCCAGAGTTAAGACCCCATTTCTACTAAAAATAGAAAAATTAGCCAGGTGTCATGGTGAGTATCTGTAGTCCCAGCTACTCAAGAGGTTGGGGCAGGAGGATCACTTAAAACCAGAAGTTTGAGGTTGCTGTGAGGTAGGCTGATGCTATGGCACTCTAACCTGGGCAATGGAGTAAGACTTTTAAAACAAAACCAAAAATATTAACATTGTGGACAAGATGGAGGAATATAGGAAGAATGCTAAAATAGGCATATTGACACCTGAATGACTTTAGAGTTGGGAACATATCATCATGGATAAATGTGTGTACCATATATGTCACCTGTGTGCAGAAGTTGACACGTTGGGTGTTTGGGCATGGAAATTGGCATGCATAGCACAGACGTGGGTACAGGGGATGCTTCTAAGTGTGTGCCACTGCTGTGCACCCATCTCTTCCATTGTTTCTTGGATTAAGGGTTTCTTCTAGACTCTGCCTTAGACGTGGACATGTAAGAATGGCCATCATGTATGGCAAAAAGAAGCTGTTGGGGTTTGTTTAAACTGCAAGACAGGCCTCCAGATAGGGCAGGCTACAGGAAAAATGCCATGTCTTATGGTTCTTATGAAGAAAGTAGATGGCCATTGACAGTGACCACTGGGTGCTACCTGCTGCCCACCCCCTGATACTTTCTTCCTTCTGTGCTGTTCTCTTAAGGAGTTCTCTGTCTGACCTTGAGTGCTTTTATCCCCTTTCTTTTCCTTTCTACAGTCGGTTCTGAATGTGATCAGTGAGCTGCAGGAACAGATGTGTAGGCTGCAGCTGGACATCCACAGGCAGATTCAAGAGCGTCTATTACTCAGTAGGGACCACCCTGAGGACATGGCGGCTGGCAACGATGTGGCCGAGCCCCAGCCCTGCAGCCAGGACTGTGCCCATTGGGAGGGGTCACCTGTAGGAACCCACTTAAGTATATCAGAGCATGCGTGTGTGGGGCATTTCACTGGTGGAGGGGCTGGGGTTTGTCCTAACCAGTAGAGTGCAGTGGCTTGGCATGGATCTGTTATTACCTTTGGGCAGAGCTGGAACTCACTCTTGGGATGTAAGCTCTGTGACCCTCACTGAGCAGGTGAGGCCAACCCTCAGACAGGTGGCATTCATCTCCCTTAGGGCTGGGAGATGAGGTGTGCCAGATGCTCTGGGCGACATGGCATTTGTACAAAAGGAAGTCTCAGGATTCTCCTCCCCAGGTCTGTGATTCAGATCCTGATTCTTCCTTCTGGGCTGAAAACTTGATTTATTCCATACAGATTTTTGTTTTTAAGGGAAAAAAAAAACACTATGAGAAACAATTCTTTCAAGTTTATATTTAAAGAGGTTTACCCCCAGTGAGAAAATAAAACACCAGCTTCCATTTGCTGTGAACATGTCATTATCTGAATTTCTAGGAATATGTTCTCTACTTAATCACATCAGGGTGATTTCAGATCCCCTGGGCCATGTGGAGTATATCTGACTAGGATTCTGAACTTGGCCCCTCACATGGGGGTGACAGGGTTCTGTGTGACCTTGCTGATGCCAGGTGATGGCAGCTGTACCAAAGGTGATTCTATTGTTAAAGAGGACTTGAAAGCTCCCCACAAAAAAAAAAAAAAAAAAAAAAAAGGCTGAGATCAGAATAGCCTGTCTCTGAAGGAAGTTACCATACTCATTGAGCCATACTCAATCATGCAGCCTGTTGAAAATCTCTACCCAGACTTAAGCATTGGTGCAGGAGATGAAGTGGAGAAGATTTCCTGCTACTTTAAAAGACAGAGGAAAAAATAAAAGTCAAGATGTAAGTGTAGATTTTGATAGGGAGGCACTGAGAGGGTGTTAGGGCATGTCCAATGTAGAGTGGGTAACTCCAGCAAGACTTATAAAGGAGAATAAAATTTGAGTTTGTACCAGTGTTAGTAGCTAATGATGTGCATTAAAGAGCGTAGGAGAAGAATGTGCCAGAGAGTCACAAAAGCCAGGACAGCGTGTCCCTACAGTGGTAGCTCCTCAGTCACTAGTAAGCTGCACACTTCTGATTCTGATGTTAGCAGGTCTGATGCCCTCTAGGGACCAACCTAGTAGCCTGGCTAGGATACAAACCTGGGCAGAAGAACTCCCAACTTCTTGGTGTTGGAGCCCCTTAGTCAGGGCCAATGATGTTCTCAGGAAATGATTCTGGACCTGCTGCAAATCAAAGCAGGTGACCAAGGCCTGGAGTCCAGGAACACAGATTATAGATGCAATAACTTTAGCTCAGAAGATACTTTTTTAATCGGGCATCAACAGAGCTCACCTCAGCTATGAGACAGTCTTTCTTTTTTTTTTTTTAATTTTTTTTTTTTCTTTCGAGACAGCCTTGCTCTATCACATTTGGTAGAGTGCCATGACATCATAGCTCACAGCAGCCTCAAACGCTTGGACTCAAGGGATCCCCTTGCCTCAGCCTTCCCAGGAGATGGGATTATAGGCACCTGCCACAATACCTGGCTACAAACTCCTAGGCTGAAGCAATCCACCTGCCTTAGCCTCCCAGAGAGCTAGGATTACAGGGATGAGCACCCATGCCCAGCTATGTGACAGTATTAATAAGTTATCCTCAAAATTCAAATGTAAGCAGTGTCACTTCATGGTGGATTATCTTAGAATGGCAAGACCCCCAGGCCAGTTAAATAACAATTTGAGTTTCATGTGTTTATTCATTGACAAATTGCACATACTGTGTGCAGTGCTAGGTAGTTAGAGGTTAGCAAATGCCTCATGGAGTTTACAGCATGGGAGAACTAGCCATTAGCAGTCATACAAATGACAATTTGGCTGCAGGTGCTGTAGGAGGCTCACAGAGTGAGGTGAGAATGCAGTCAAGTACAGCACTCCTGATGTAGTGTGAAGGTCAGGATAGCTTTGCTCAGGGAGGCCTGAAGGACCAGCAGGAGTTAACCTGCCAACAGTTCCAGAGGACATGTTTTCTGTGCAGGCTGAAGTTGGGAAGAGGAGCTAAACACCATCCACTGTGGCTGGCACATAGCTGGGCAGAAAGAATGACCCAAGATGCAGGCAGGGAGCTCAGTGGATCCTGGATGTTGGTCACGGATTAAAGTTAACAGCTTTGAGCAGCAGGGAAGTGCCACAGTCAGATTTGTGTTTTAATCATATTATTCCCTTGAATGGATGGAGGTCAGTGGATTGGAGAAAGGCAAGGCAACAGAGAGGCAACCAATGAATGGAATGTCCAGGCTACCGACACCAACTGCCAGACCACAGTAGTGATGGTCAAGTTGGAGAGAAATGAGACATTAAGGTGTTTTCTTGGAAGTGGAATTAATAAGGCCTGGGGATGAATTGCAGGTGTAGAGAAAGAGGGAGAAGGAAATGCCAAGGATGGATCCTAGGCTTCTGACTCAGGTGATTAGATGGGCAGAGGTGCTGTTTGGTGAGATGGGGGTGACTAAGAGGAGAGTTAAGGGTTCCCCATAGGGCAGGACAGACCTGAGATGCCTATGTGACCTCTATGGGATGTTAAGGGGGAAGTTCGTTGTGTGCATTTAAAGTTCAGAAAGCCTATGTAAATAACTGCCTTTGTGCCAGTTCTTCTGATAGGAACTGATCAGCAGGACCAATAGTCTGTTAAGGGGACCTTGGTTAAGACAATAGTGCTTAGCAGTGTTTAGTAGTGTCTTTTTGATTGAAGGTGTAATTTCAAAGTCAGGGCCCCTGGAGTTGGACACTATGGGCTTAAATTCTAGCTCCAACTCGTACTAGCTACATGAACGCAAGGCGATATTTAAATCTCACCTCCCTACTCAGCAGCTTTCTGTGGCTCCTGCTGCCAGAGAATGGCATCAGAACTCCTTACAAATATATCCTGAAATGGTCCCACCATAACTCCCTAGACTCATCTCCCACTCTCTGCCCACGCCCATTCTCTGCTCTAGTCCAGTGAGTTATCTACTTTTCAGATTCTTATCGTTACCCTTCCCCAGATGCTTTCTCTCTCTCCCTTCTTTCTTCAAATCTACCTTCTCAGAACTGGAACACCCATACTTGCATCTACATTTGGCACAAGTGTTTCATGTCTATCTTGCTAGCTATCACTTCCTCTGCGAAGCCTTCTTGGACCATGACTACCTCCTCTAGCTTCCTCCCCCCAGCACAGAGAGATGCTCCCAGTTAGCCTGCCTCCTGCTACCCTGTGGGCATCACAGGGGGAGGTTACCGTGATGCTTCCTCTGTTTAGCATCACTCTTCTACCCGCTCCAAAGCCTTGCCTGCCTGGCCCCCTACTCACAGGTGCAGGATGCTGGCACCCCACTGAGGACACAGATGTCAGAGAAAGGGGCAGGCAGAAGAGGGTCTGGAAATAAGAGAAAAATTTTCACTTTCTTATATCTGGAACTCCCTGGCCACACAGCTTTTATGAAACAAGGGTCCACGTTTAAAGATCATAACTGCAGTGTAGAGCTCGATACAGTTGCCGCATCTTTTGTGCATGAGATTAACCAGGTTTGTAGATCCAGGCATGTCCTTTAACCATCATAACTTGGTCTTTGTTCTTGTCCCTCATCCCTCTAGGAGTTATTACAAGAGCTTAGGCACCTCAAAATCAAAGTGGAAGAGTTGGAAAATGAACGGAATCAGTATGAGTGGAAGCTAAAGGCCACTAAGGTAAGAGGTGGTTCTGTTGCTTACAGAGAGAGCACAAGGCCCTGTGGAGAGGGTCTGTGTTCAAACTTGGGTTTCCAGCAGCCTAAGTTTGAAAACATAAATCAGCCCTGCTGTATAGGGACTCCCCAGGGCCCAGATTATGCAGCAGACGGATGTGACTCAGGAAAGCTCCTCAGGGGGAAAGCCTGCAAGATTGTGATCTGCTAAAGTGCGGTAACCAAATCTGCTCCCTCTTCCTGCACCTGATAGCACCTAGCTGAGCTTGGGCCAAGAAGGGGCTGGAGGAAAAGGAGGAAGGGAAGGGAGCCTGTGAGTGAGCAAGTGAGTAAGTCAGTAAGTAATGAGTCCTGAAGCAGAAGTTGGGGTCATCATTTTAAATTTAGCAGTCCTGAGGGAGAAGGCAAAGTGGTGGACTAAAAGCAGCCCCTGCCCGGTGTTCTCAAGGAGAGTATTGAAAGTTGCAGGCAGATGCCCACCTAAGGATGGGCCTTCTTAGAAAGAGCATTGTAAAACACTGTAGAAGTGACTAGGGACATTCAGGGTGAAAGTGACTGAGTGATCCATTTGGCAAGATTAGAAAGTACCTGGGGGAGGCATCCACACATGGGTGGAAGAGAGGAGCCTGGTGTTCTATGCCTTCTCTGTGGACACTGTGGCCCAAAGTGTGAGGGCACCCCTGCCACCACCACTACAGACCTTCAGACTGGTCAGGAAGCTACTTGGAATTTGTGCCGTGACATTGCCCTAGAAATCAGGCACAGCAGGGAACTGGGGACTCCCCATTGCTACCACATCATTCTGAGCTCCCAGGTCCAGAGTGCCAGGGCTCAGCTTTGCTGTAGCCACCTCCCCATCTGGGAGGAAGCAGGGAGAGCAGACTTGTCACACGCCCATGACAGTGAGCTCGAATAGATCAGATTTTCAAAGAACGTGCACGTTTTATTTGTGGCAATGAATGTTTTTTTCAAATGATACAAGGTTTGAATTAATTTTTAATCAAGTCATTTTTCTGTTAAACTGGGGTGCTTGCTATTTAAAGGACACTAGAGAGTAAACCTAGGGGTTGAATTCAACCCACAAATTTATTTTGGGCTTGTACCTTGTATTTTAAGATGTCAAATCAGTTATCATTTAAACGTAAGGTAATTTTACACCACGGTACAATTAGGTATCCTTTGAGATGGCAGAGAGGTTCATTCTGATCACCCTGGAGCACGTTCCTACTTATGGGAGCCTAGGCAGGCTGCCCCCTTGGGCGTGGCTCACACCTACCTTGCCCTAAGGTGTCTGCTGCATCACCCACAGGTATTACTGGATGGTCCCTGTAGTCATTTAAATTTTTACTTCTATTTTGGAGTGTTTTTTTTGTTTGTTTGTTTTTTGAGACAGAGCCTCAAGCTGTCACCCTGGATAGAGTACCGTGGCATCACAGCTCACAGCAACCTCCAATTCCTGGGCTCAAGCGAGTCTCCTGCTTCCACCTCACAAGTAGCTGGGACTACAGGCACCTGCCACAACGCCCGGCCATTTTTTGGTTGCAGCCGTGATTATTGTTTGGTGAGCCCAGGCTGGATTCGAACCCGCCAGCTCAGGTGTACGTGGCTGGCGCCTTAGCCCATTGAGCCACAGGCGCCGAGCCAATTTTGGGGTTTTTAAAGAAGTTTTCTTTTAATGTTCTCCTTTCATTTTGCAAACGTTTACTTCTTATGACAGTTTATTTTAATACTTACTAGACCTTTCTTAACATAGAGTATATATTTTTATTTTCTTGCCAGTTAGTTGTAAATGATTACAAAAATAATAGTTTTTATAGAGAAATTTTAAACCATAAAAAATTAAAGAAATAAAAAACACTCATACCACATAAGAGCTGTCATTGTTAATATTCCTTCCAGGTTTTTGTTTTTTTTTCCTTTCTTTTTGGGTTTGTTTCTCTCTTTGTGCCAATTTTTGGTATTGTTGATAATTTATGTACAATTTTATGTTATGCTATTTTTCATTTAAAATTTTGTGAATTCCCACATTATGAAAAGAAACACACTGAACATGATGTTTGTGTATTATTCTAATACATAAATGCAAAATAATCTGCTTGATCATTTTATAGATGATGAAACTGAGGCACAGGGAGATTAACTTTCCCACAAGTTACAGACTAGTCAGTACCAACCCTGAGCAGTCAACTCCATCTGTCCTAGTCTCTGAGTGTAGCCTTGTGTGTGCTGTGCTCGTCAGTCAGTCACCACCTCTAGGGGGACTGGTTTTATCCAAGAACTCAGAGCCTGCCACCAGGATGCCTCTTTCAAGTGAGTTTTATCTTGGCAAATACTTTCAAGTTGTCCATGTAGGTACTACCCACTGTTACAAAATGAAGTAACACCTTTCTTTTTAAATTACCCAAGCTCTTTGCCTTGTCATGTAGACCTTTGAAATGCTAAAGGTTCTTTATAAGTACCATGTGTGGAACACCTCCTGCGTGCCAGAATGTGCCAAGCCCTTTGCACACGTTTTCTTATTTAATCCATAAAATAACCTAGTGAAATGTATTTTATATCCTCATTTTAACTGGGAAGGAAAAGTGGCTCAAAGTAGCCAAGGGGAGGTTCAGATCTGTGTCCGGGTGGTTCCTGTGCACTCATGCTCTCTTTTCTGTATCGTCCTGATTCCCTGCAGCAAAAACCACTGTTTTGGGAAGTTCTTCACTTTTCTGACAAAGGCTTCTTGGCCCCTAAGGGTGATTCATCTTCCTACAGCAGCAGTAGGGCATGGTCCCTGGGTTTAATGAGGCACAGCACTTGCAGGCACCCGGAGCGCCCATCCCTGCCTGACCTCCCAATGGCAAGGCTGTCTCAGATCTCTCACTGCAGTGGTGGTGGCTGTGGCAGATGTGACAATAGCATTTTTGCTCTCACAGGCAGAGGGACTCTTCCCCGCTGTGGGCATAGGTAACTATCCTAAGAGTAACAGCACCTATAGTTTCTGGCCATTTCTGTGGAAATTAGCACAAAGGAAGTTGGGCCCAGGCACTCAGTCTTTAGCTCCATAGTTTATACCTAGATGACCTCCTGCAAAGGCAGGCCTCAGGGAGAAGAGACCTCACAGGGCCAGGTGCTGGGCTCTGTCTTGATAGTCATGGTTCACTGAAGTGCAACTGTGGGGCCAGTGGACAAGTGTTAGGCACCCAGATTCGTAACAGACCAGAGCCCATCCCATCTGCAAAGGAAGGGAGAAATGGATGTGGAGAGGTACAAGAAAGGTTGAGAGAATTTCATCTAAGGACTATGAGGCCATTTTAGAAATGATAGGGGTTGAGAGTCCCAAGGCTAAGGTTTTCAGAAGTCACCAGTTACCATGAATCATAAGCCTGTGAGCACCTTGGCCCTGAGGGAGCTCTGAAAAGCTGCTCCATGGGGCATGTCTCAGTTTGGCATGGCAAGATGCTGCTCTCTGGCCTTTGTGCGTGGAGACCAGAGCAGAGGGGCAGTGCTTTGTAGTGAATGGGGGACTGAGGAAGCCCGACCCCTTGTCACTTCTTTTTCCTTTACATGCTCATGCCTATCCCATTTGGGGCTAGGGAGCTCAAGGCTTATAAGAGGGGCCCTCATCTGTCCTAACTCAGAAGCAGGCAGGCTACCATACTATCCTGGCATTGGAGCTGGCAGGTCAGGGTTTGCATTCTGGCCAGGTCACTGAGTAGCTCTGTGACCTTCACACCAAGTCCTATACAACTTCTGTCTTGCATAGATGTTGATTCTTTGCACAATTTTTTATAAGGATTGAGTGAGGTTCAGTATAAGAAAGCAGCAGGTCAGGGGGCTGACCAGGTGGGGGTGGGGGGTATGCTTAGTCAGTGTGTGAAACTGAACATGAGGCCTGTCCGGCAAAGGAGCCACCAACAGGACCAGTACTTATTTCTTCACTCGAGCTTGTTTAGAGATTAACTGGGCATTCGTAGGAATGGACAGTCATACCTTAACCATGAGGACCAAATGTGGGACATGATTAGGCCCCCAAGTAGGGAGTGGGTGGCCAGAGCAGAAACCATTGCCTTGTGTTCCATTGACCCGCTCAGGGGTCATTTCTCAACCACTTTCTCACTTGGTTTGAAGCCCTAAGAAAAAAACTTATTATCCATAAGGAAAGGAATAGGATAAGAGAAGCAATAGTAGTAGCATTTACTGAACACTTAATATGTACTAAGTATTAGCTAAGTTGTTAAAACCATTATCTTAATCCTTACTGCACGCCCATGAAGTAGGTGCTATTTTTTTCCTATTTTGTAGATGAGCTGAGATTCAGAAAAGTGCTTATTTGCCTAAGGTCTCTCAACTAGGAAATGAGAGAATCCAAGTTTGACTCTAAGCCCAGGGCACCTCTTGGACCTATGCCAATCTGATCTAATGAGTGGAAAGCATGGATACCCACACCCAGTGCTGTGTGTGAGATTTAGCCTGCTACACTTAGTGCAGTGTGTGTGTGTGTTTGTACTTATGTGCTGTGGGTGTGTATGTGCGTTTGTGCTTACATGCTATGTTTACGTGCTTTTTTTTTTTTTTTTTTTTTTTGCAAAAGTATATCTGCTAAGCACTGCTGCATGCTTGCACATGTCTTGTGTGAGTAAGTGTGCTCACAAGACTGTGCCCAAAGTGTGGGAGAGTGTTGAGGAAGGGAGCTCTTGGCTCACCCTTTATCTGCCAGTAGTGATTTGATTTCCACTATATGTTGTACTATGTGGGGTGGAAAGATGAAAGCCACATGCACATGTTACAGTGGCATATCTAGGAAAGAAGACCTTGTCCAGAAAGAGGATATCCACCTCTGCACTGAGGACAGCCCTGCCATTGCACACACTCCCAGCTCCTTCAGCCTCAGTGGCATGTGGGCCTCACAGAGCAAGAGACAGAAAGAGCCTCATAGGATTGGAGGGTGCAGGGGAAGTATCAGGCTGATAGCCAGAGAGTGGGCAGGGCCAGAATGGTCTGGAATTTATTCAGAATATGAGTTTATTCAGAGAGGTCTACCCTGGGGGGAGGGCAGTGGGCCCCTCCTACTCCCCTCTGCTCCTAACTCCTGATGGGCCCTGGGACCCAGTGGGCTCTGGAATCTGGTGGGAGGGATTTCATCATGGTTTGGCAGTCCTTCTGACCTGATAGGAATCCTTTGTTGCTCTTCTAGGCTGAGGTAGCTCAGCTGCAGGAGCAGGTGGCCCTGAAAGATGCGGAAATTGAGCGTCTGCACAGCCAGCTCTCCCGGACGGCAGTTCTTCATGGTGAACATGCAGAAAGAGGTAACTGGCTTGACTGAGACAGAATGCAGTTGTTCTGGGCTCAGGGCCTGCTCTGATAAGTGGGCATGTGTGCCTGTGAGTGTGTGCGTGGGTGTGCTAATGTGCATGAACGTGCATGTTGGTGTGAGCATGTCCAAGTGAACGGAAGCACCGGTTTTCTTACACATATGCACACACGCCTATAAAGCATAGCTCTGTTATGCAATCAGCCTTGGAACCCTCCCCTGACCAGAGGGCTCAGCGCTGAAGGCTTTTCTCAAGTGAACATCATTCACTGAAACTCTGTGAAGCCACCTCTGGAGCTTTTACTGAGATTTGAAATGCCTTGTTTCTGTGTCGTCACCAAAGGGGAGGCTGTCGTAATTTATTCAGTTATTTTGTGGATACCTATCTGTCATTTGTACAAAGCCGTGAAGTTACAGAAGCAAGTTCTTTTTCATCCTTGTGATTCCAAATGTTACCTCTCAGGCTTTTCTTAGCACCCTACCTCAGGTAGGTGCTCCCTTCCCTATTGTTCCCTGACTCAGCATCCTCCTTATTTCCTTCATAATAACTCACTGTCATCCCCACTCTGGAGCAGAGACTATATCTTTAAGAACATAGCCCCAGAGCAATATTCAGCCTGTTGTAGGTGCTTAAGAAATATTTACTGAATAAGTGAGGGTTGGTGAATGGTCCCTGAAGAGTTCAAGTCTAATCCTCGACTACTCTTATGAACCCATATTCTACATTCACAGCTGTTTGCCCTCAGCTTCTCTACTCACCAGCAGGCTGCAGAGCAATGCTGGGAGGGCATATAGTTGTGTGAATTGCTGCCACTACCAAGGCTCATCTCAGCCTCACCACAGCTTATTCCTTCTGGGGTCTGGAAGCCATGAAACTACAGGTTAGGTTGGAGAAGGAAGTTAGTGCCAACATGCTCATTGCCCACCTTTCTCAGTGTCTTCCCAAGCCACTGGATGTGTCACCCATCTGCCAAGGTCTACCCTTAGAGGCTGGATTCTACCTAGCCTATACTATCGCTGATGTCAGCTCGGGGTGGAGAGTGCCCCACAACATGACCTCTAAGCCAGGCAGCCTTCCCATTTCTACCTCAGGCTTCCCCACAGTCTAAGCCTTCCAGACCCCACCCCACCCCAACTGGAGCCAGTGATAGGGTGGGGTCACTTGTCTTTTGGTAATTTGTTCCTCAAGTTGGATTCTGACCAGTTAATCAAGATTTGTCAGTTTTTGCCTGGAGCTTACTGCTCTCTCCCCCCGCCACGCACAAGCTGAGCTGCAGAGCTGACGTCCGCTACCAAGATCCTCAAATAATGAGCAAGCATTCTCCGCTTTACTTTGAAAATGAATCCCTGCAATTATCTATGCAAAGTCTGTAGATCTACTGTTGCTCTTCTTGTTGGATGTAACAAATATCCCAAAAGGAAATGCACTGCCTGCACTCCTGTTCCCTCATCTCCTGTGTGTGTGTAGACAGCCTTATTCCCTTTGCTATTTCCAGTGTAGGGATGGGTAACTTTCTTCTTTGGAAAGCTAGCTATGTGCCAATTCCTAGACATTTAAATGTCTGGCAAATGACCTCCAACTCCTTTAGACATTGGCCTTTGACCTATCTCCCCAAACAGTTTGGGAAGAAGTTAAGAGAGTCCCTGCTGGGTCCAAGTGAGAGAAGACCATTAGTTTTCCACCACATACAAACAGGTCCCTCAGTCCATAGAGAAGTTCTGTGGTTTTATGACGACATAAGATTTTCTCTTAACCATATAGTTTGCGTTAATATATTTATCAATGCATCTGAACATGTTAGTCAATTTTGACTATATCATTTTAAATTAAACCAAGTACCCAACTCCTTCACATAATTTTTATTTCCTAGTCTCCATTCAGTGATAGACATTTTTTTCCCTCCTATTTTAATTAATTCTCTGCCTGTAATCTATAAGATTGCGATTTTCTTCAAAACTGGTGTTAGTTATCTACTAAGTATTTAATGAGACTGACTCTATACCAGACACCATCCTGGCCTCTTTAAAGAAATAAAGGAGCCATGTTCACATGGGAAGTCATCATGACATGGGAAGTTTGAACTTGAGGAGCATCTTAATATGTGTGGGTAGCTGTTTGCATTTATATAAATAATTATTTTTATACCTATATTCTTTTAGACCAAGAAATTCAACGTTTGAAAAAGGGGATGGAAACTCTGCTTGTTGCCAATGAAGATAAGGTAAGATGGTTCCTGGGCAGCTCTGTCCTTTCCTTGCTGACACTCCTGGCTCTGTTGGGTTCCTGCTGATCTCTGATTCTCAGGACAGGGCCATGCCCATCATGCCATTGTCACAGAAATGTGTCAGGAGAATGGCTTTTGCCTCCTGGAGACTTGGCCTCAGATACCTGTTTCTGACTTGCTGCCTGGGAACTTTGCCTAAATGGAAACCCCTAAAGGCAGATGAGAGTCCTGCCAGTGTCTGCTGATGTGGGGAGCATACTTCTGTGTTTGCTGGCATTATCTCTGCTCCTTCTACAATTCCCAGCACTGTCCATGTACATGACATGATGACAGAGCCATCAGAGGCATTGGGAAGCATACAGTGACTCAGTTTACCGTACTACCTTTATATTCACATCTAATTCTAGCATTATTATAAATGGCCACCTCCATAAAAAAGAGCGCCTAACTGGTGTACACTTATCTTTGAGGATCACAACCCCTCATTTTACAGCTGAGGAAACAAACTCAAAAACTTAAGTAATTTTTCCCAAGAGCAGGCAGCTAGTAAATAGCAGAACCAGGTTTCCTCACCCAGGTTTGTCCAGGCTCTGTATGGCCTTTCAAGTCTCTGGACTATTGCCTTGAAAGACATGATGTCTTCTGGGAATTTCCTCTGTAGTTTAAGGTATCTCTGACTCCTAAGAAATAGGTGAGGATGTTGGAATAAATTTGACAGCTTTATTTTAGTCTTTTTTTCTGTAGCTCCAGAGGGCTATACTCAGATAGAGAGGCAGATTTCAATGGCTATTTGAGGAGGAAAAGGAAGACAGTGAGTTTTGATATTTGTTAAAACATTTAAGCCCTGTGAAGTGTGTCTTAGTTCTTGTTGACTCATAGCCTTCAGGTAGAGTCATGATTGCCCGCATGAGTTGACTGCAGGGCAGACCACTGAAGTCCCAGCTCTAGGGATAGGACCTGGATATGCTTTTCCTTTGGAGTATTTCATACATTCCACATGGGGTTTCTTTTCATTGTGCCCTGAACACACTCTGGGTCCCAGAATGAAATCATCTGAGATGCCAGTGGTGGTGTTAATCTAAATCTACTCTCACACTGTCCCAGGACCGTCGGATAGAGGAGCTTACTGGGCTGTTAAACCAGTACCGAAGAGTGAAGGAGATTGTGATGACAACTCAAGGTAGGAGCATTTTCTTTAAGAAACACTCCATCAGTGGTGTTAAATTTGGGGAATTTCCACCAGATGTTTTGCCTCCATTTTGGAGAAGATGCTCCTCGGAGAATGCAGCTGTTTAGACTTTGCTAGATAGTGGAAAATTGATAGCTGTTGATTTCCAGAAATGTT
Source organism: Perodicticus potto (assembly GCA_963574655.1). NCBI lineage: Eukaryota > Metazoa > Chordata > Mammalia > Primates > Lorisidae > Perodicticus > Perodicticus potto. The sequence goes on along the minus strand of CAUYRH010102895.1, from coordinate 9,293 downwards.
ATCAAATGGCAGTCAGCTCAGAACTTATGGGGACTATCCAGGTCACCCCCTACCCCAGCAGGTCTTCTGCCCATCTTACTAGGACACCCCTGGTGAGGCAACAAGTGAAGTCAAACCTAGGTAAAAAAATAACTCCTGCCGTCTCTATCTACCTCCTTAGGGAAACTCAAGTCCCCAGCAGACTCAGTGCACCTTCTGGGAGCCTTCTTTGAGTCACTGGGTGCCTGGGTTACCACAGGAGGTCACAGGCAAGGAGAGCTGCCGTGTTTCACATTTGCTGTCCACACTGAAAGCAACGTGCAGGCAGCATCAGTGTCCTCATGGACACGGTGGTGCACATGCCAGGCTGCCCTCCTTTTTGTTCTGCCACTGATCTGGGCTCTTATCACGGTCCTGAGGAATCAGAAGTTTTACTAGAGATAGCCTCTGTGAGACACTCAGGAGCCTCTGATTCTGGCTGAGCCGCTGCTGCTTAGGAAGAAGCCAAACCTCCCCTATACTGTGGCTGACTGGTCACTGCGTAGGGGGTCTGACGCCAGGGACCCCTAAGCCCAGCCACACCACAGCCCTCTTTCTCTAATCCTTCAGGTCTTGGTTCAAGTCACTCTCAGGATCTGATTGCTGATGCTGAGGAGTGATAAGGTTGGAGGCAGGGGGTGCCTCACTTCTGTTCTGCAGATGAGCTTTGACCTCAGAATGACCTGATGACAATCTTTGCTCAAATGCCCTGAAGAAAGAATCTTCTGAATCATACCCTTAATAGTCTCTTTATGTATTTCTTAGTTTTCTTTTCTTTTTTTTTTTTTTTTTTTTTTGTAGAGACAGAGTCTCACTTTATCACCCTCAGTAGAGTGCCATGGCATCACACAGCTCACAGCAACCTCCAACTCCTGGGCTTAGGCGATTCTCTTGCCTCAGCCTCCCGAGTAGCTGGGACTACAGGCGCCCGCCACAACGCCCAGCTATTTTTTTGTTTTGCATTTCAGCTGAGGCTGGGTTTGAACCCACCACCTTCAGTGTATGGGACCGGCGCCCTACTCACTGAGCAACTGGCGCTGCCCTAGTCTTTTTTTTTGAGACAGCGTCTTACTCTGTTGCCCTGGCTGGAGTGCTGTGGCATCATCATAGCTCACAGCAGCCTCAAACTCCTGGGTTCAGGGATCTTCCTGCCTCAGCCTCCCAAGCAGCTGGGAGGTGTATACCACCAAACTCAGCTAATTTTGCTATTTTTAGTAGAGATGGGGTCTCACTCTTTCTCATGCTACTCTTGAACTTCTGAGCTGAAGTGATACTCCCACCTTAGCCTACCAAAGTGCTAAGATTACAGGCCTAAACGGTAATGCCCAGCCATCTTAGTCTTTCTTTATCTTCTTCTTCTTCTTTTTTTTTTTTTTTTGTTATTGTTAAAGCAATAGTTTATTAGAAGATATGAAAGCTTCCAGCAGAACAGAAGGGGTCCTGATGGGGTTGCCCCATCTTAGTCTTTCTTACTGAGGAGAAACAATGCAAGGATTTTGTGGTACAATTGTAGGCTTCTGAACAAGTCACAATGTAGCGATCACTCCTTCTACATTAATGATTCCAGGGCCTTCAGAGAGAACACTCTCAATCAATGAAGAAGAACTGGAGGGAAGTTTCAGAAAGTGGAACACCGCAAATAAAGGCCCCGAAGATTTATTTAAAGAAGAGGTACCATGTTTCTGCCTATGATGTAGGGTTTTAGCACATCCTTGGAGCATGCCTGTATATCTTGACAGGAGAATAATTAAATCAATGGAGTGGCCCCCAAACCCTGGGGGGGCAGCATGGTTTATACTGGAACTTTCAAGGATAGGAATTTTCCTTTTTCTTTTTTATTGAGACAGAGCCTCAAGCTGTCACCCTGGGTAGAGTGCCGTGGCATCACAGCTCATAGCAACCTCTAACTCCTGGGCTTAAGCTATTCTATTGCCTCAGCCTCCCAAGTAGCTGGGACTATAGGTGCCCACCACAACACCTAACTATTTTTTGGTTGTAGTTGTTATTATTGTTTGGCAGGCCCAGGCTGGATTCGAACTCACCAGCTCTGGTGTATGTGGCTGGTGCCTTAGCCGCTTGAGTTACAGGCACTGAGCTGGAATTTTCCTTTTTAATTGGGTTTCTTGTTTATGGTCTGTTTCCTTTCTGGAATCTAAGCACAGACCAAAGGTGGTATTTGTCTTATTTATCCCTGTTTCTCCAGGGTCTACAGTAATGCCTGATACCTAGTAGAATTCAACAAATATTTGTTGAATGAATGAATATATCTTGCTTATTTGGAGAGATAATGGCAACTTCTGAAGTGTTACCTTTCTGTACCACAGTTATCCCCTCCAGGTCTCATAACCAGCACACATATTTTCCTTCTCATTTCTTTTATTTGTTTAGAGTCTTGTCCTATTGTATGGATCTCTCCAGACTTAGACTAGATACAGATAAGCAAACAAGTACACAGGTATGAATATCAGGTGGAAGAAGGGCTTCAACCTCAGGTCCAAAAGATTCATGAAACTGCAGATGGTCAAACTGAAATGGGTGTGGGTGGTCCAGCTCAACCCTTTCAGTTAAGAGAGGAATACAAGTATCACCGAGTTACCCAATTACCAAGTGAGAACACCCAAATTGCTGGTAATTACAAAAGAGCAGTAACTGCCACTTCAGTACGGTCACTGTGATGAGTGCTGTGTGTGGTTTGTTTATTCCTCATGATCCCCATTAGGAGCCTTAGTTTACTGTGATGAAGCTGAAATTCAGAGAAAGGTAGGTAATTTGCTATAGGTCACACTTTAAGTAGATGGCAGAATCTGGCCTTGAGCTGAGGTCTATTGGACTACAAAGCATAGGCTTTTAACAATTACACTATACTAGAACTCTGGGAGGCCAAGGAAGGTGGATTGACTGAGCTCACAGGTTTGAGACCAGCCTGAGCCAGAGCGAGACCCCATCTCTCAAAATAGCCAGACATCATGGTGGGCGCCTATAGTCCTAGCTACTTGGCAGGCTGAGGCAAAAGAATCACTTGAGCCCAAGAGTTTGAGGTTGCTGTGAACTATGACACCAGGGCACTCTACTGAGGGGGACAAAATTATACTAAAATGCCAGGGTTGTTCCTAGAGCTGACCAAGAAGATGCTGGGCTTCAGCAAAGGGAAACAGTCTTTGCAGTCAACACAATACTCAAGACATAGGATTGTGTTCTTCCACGGCAGCACGAGCTCATGTTTGCTCCCCTTCTTTCCTTTCTTGCTGAGCCCATTCTCATATCTTTTTTTTTTTTTTAAATCATAGCTGTGTACATTAGTGCATTCATGGGGTACAATGTGCTGGCTGCATATACAATCTGAAATATTTTCATCCAACTGTTTGACATAATCTTCATATGCCTCCGACAAAGGTTTAATAACCAGAATCCACAGAGAACTCAAATGTATTAGCAAGAAAAGAACAAATGATCCCATCTCAGGATGGACAAAGGATTTGAAGAGAAACTTCTCTAAAGAAGACAGGCATATGGCCTACAGACATATGAAAAAATGCTTACTATCCTTAATCATCAGAGAAATGCAAATCAAAACTACCATTCTCATATCTTAACATCAAACTCAGCTATTCTTTCCTCTGAAATCTTCCTGACTTTCTCGCCAGTGTGAGAGGGAGTCTTTCCTTCCCCTCTGCTCCTATATTATGTTACAGGTATCAGTTGCCTAAGGACATGTTGCCTTGTTCTTTTATCCTAATTTACTTGTCTGCTCTCCAGATTTAGAGAGTGCTTGCTACAGACCTAGCACAGGGCCTGTTAGGTGGTAGATGTTGCTGATGTTTGTTGAGTGACCATATCAATCAGGCTTCTTGCATTGCAAGCAACCAAATTTGACTCTGGATAACTTAAGCCAAAGGAATGTTTTTAAAAGGGCATGCAGTGGTTCTGTGAATTAAAGGAAAAGCTGAAGAACCAAGCTCAGAAAGGGCAGGATCAGCAGAAACCAGGGACCCAGGTCTCAGGACTCTCCTGCTGAGATATGAACATGTGGGGCCAAGGAAAGAGAGGCACATTGGCCCAGATGGGGAGATATACCTACCCCCTTGACATGTCAAAAGAGCAAGGTGTCCATATTGGTGTATCCACCATGGCTGTACCCGGGGTAGAAATGTAGTTCCCTAAAAGGAATCATTCAAAGAAGAGGAAAAGATGGTGGGTAATCCCCAAACAGCAACTGTCCTCTACAGTGGTTCTTCTGTTTCTGATACAGATGCCTCCAAGGTGTAGCTCTCCCACACTGGGGCCCCCTCCGCTGCCACAGAAGTCACTGGAAACCAGGTAAGAGGCCTGAGCATTTCCCCAGAGCCAATGTGCTCTCAAGCCTCCCTTGGGCCTCCTAAAGTGGGTGGGCAATGACTAACCGTGCATGGTGAACAAGGACACTGTGTCCTGGGCACACCCATGCTCCATTGTCAGGACATTCCCAAACCAGGCCTCTCTCCCCTGGCTGCAGAGGGGCTTTCCTTCCCTCAGGCTGAGGGTCTGGATCATTGTCACTGAGAAAAGGCCAGGGGTTAGAGCCTCAGAAGAGAGGTAGCTGCACCTCACGTATCCTCCAGTGCCTCCTGAGAGCTGACAGCATGACAGCATCCCAGGTGTTGTTTCCATCAGCCTCTTAGAAATGTCTTTCCTGTTCTCAGGGTGAATTTAGCCCTTAGACCAATGGTTCTCAACGTTCCTAATGCCACAATGTATTTTCATTGTTACAAAGGGGTCGCGACCCACAGGTTGAGAACCGCTACCTTAGACAATCCAGGTTCTCTAGGGAGGGCCATTTCTCTTCAAAGGGAAGCTGGTCTAATTAGTATGGGGGTGCTTCACAACAGTATACTCATAATGAGCTAGACTCTGAGGTTGCTTGGCTGTTTGGTTCCCTCTAAGATGAACCCATGTGGAGTTTCCTATGTCTGCACTTTAGGACAGGTTTTCAAATTGGACCCCATGTAAGGGAACTATAACAATGTCACTGTCAAGAGCATGCTGTCTTTCAGCTAAGGTGTCCAGGGAAGGTGGTCATGAGCATGACAGAAGCTTCCCCAGCATGGTGCCAGGCTCCAGAGCCTACATTCTCTGAGCCCACTTTCCAGAGAGCAGTTGTTCCCCTGAGCCATTAGCCCCCAAATGACAGTGTCTCTAGGGTGACTGGCCAGTCCTTAGTTTTTCAGGATAAAAAATTTGATTTATGAGTTCATTCAAGGGATGTCAACACCAAGGAATTCACATGGCCCAGACTCATAAGAGACTAATGTATAAAAGATGCCAACTTATATAAACCAAGAAAATATGACTGCCAAGGAGACTTGGTATAAGGTTATCCGTGTAAGCACTGGTAGCATTGCCTCTTCTTTACCTATTCTATGCCCTTCTTGGCAAAATAGTCCCAGAGAGAGTAGTACTCCTCTGAGAAGACTTCTCAGGGCATGTGGAACCAGAGCAGAGAGTGGAAGGATCCTGGAAGGTAATGCTTTGGAGCTGGCTGATATGATCTTCCATTCTAAGGAGGTGCTAACTCCTTCCCTGGCTTACTTCTAGACCAACCTAGCATCACTGCCTTTCCTGTGTTTTGATTCTAAATATTGGTTATCTTTTATGACCACACAATAGTCACCTCCCATCGAAGCAACAGAATCAAATGTATACTAGCTTTTGAGCACTGCCAAAGACTTTTCATCTGGATTTAAGAGATGTCCTTGTGCCTTCACCACCACCTTGTCAGACCAGCCCATCTCCCAATGTGGGCCAGTCTCATTTTATATGTAATGGCTCATAGAGAGTGACTTTTTTCTTTGCCTTGACCTTTAGCCCAAGACAGACTACTAGTTGAGCATTTGAAATGTCCTCTGAGTGATATCACATACCTCGTTCTCCAACAACTGTTTCTTTGTTCATTTTCTTTTGTGTTTTTTCCAGAGCTCAGAAAAAACTCTCCTGTAGTCTAGAAGACTTGAGAAGTGGAGCCGTGGATAAGGTCAGCCCATTAATATGTCCATGAAGGTTACTGAGTTACTTCTTTGGACCCAGAATAGTGCTGGGATACACTGACAACATCCTGATACCGACCACGTAGAAGATTTCATAACGTTGTTGGGGAGGCAGAAATTACATGGACATTTTGAGAAAACTAGTCAGGTGTGGTCCAAGGTATCCTAGAGAAAAGACAAATCAGGAAATTCTGCCTGGAGTTTGCTAAGAGAAGATGTTGAAGTGGGTAAAGGCTTGGTAGGTGTCCAGTTGGGACAGTCAGGTTTTGGGAAATGGTGGGGAGCAAGAGGCAGTTAGGTCACAGCCATGAGTCAGGTCAAGCCAGAGAAGATCTTGAATGTTAGCCCTGTATCACCAGGGCACTTGGGGGCATCATAGAGATTTTGAGTTAGGGAGTCATATGGATAAAGGAGATGACCCCGGGAGTAAGGAGAAGGATAATTTAGGATATTGGAAAGGGAGCTATTGTACATCTCAGAAGATATGAGGAGGGCTTTGTGGTTCCTTGTACAGGGGTAGCCTTTGATCATGTAGATAGACCCCGTGCTGCAGGAAAGGGTTGCCACTAGAGACAGAGACATGCCCCCCTAAAAGCCGTCGGTGAGCCCTCAGTGAGTCCATGCTGCATACCACCCCAGGTCTCCAGCTGTGGGCCAGCTCTCTGGTGTGTCAGTGGAGAAGCCAGGAAGGCTGGAGTGAGCAGGAGCTGTAGCCTCAGTCAGTGGCTTTGCTCACATGGTCATGTGCCTCTCAGAGCCCTGGTCATATTGCTAGCAGCTGCCCAGGACATCTGTCCATGAGATGGACAGTGACCTGTTGGCAATTACCTGATGTGGAGGTGAGGAGGGAGGGAATGAGCCTTTAGAGGTAAGCAGGTAGGTGGTTCTGAGTTATTATTCATGACTAACACAGGTTTCTTTTTCTTCACATGGTTGAAATCTTCTTGTCACTCCATAGTGTGTCAATGGGAACCAGTTCTCCCCGGTGATAGAACCCAAGGTACATTAACTTCATGCCCTGTCACCTATTCATGGTTGTACTGTTTACTAATATTTAAATTTAGCAAGTCATGGCTTCTGTAACCTTAAAATGTTAGCCGTCAGGGATAAGAAGGCAGGAGGAAAGACAGAACTTCATCCCCCATTTTATTTTTGTGTGCACCCAGCTATATAATATGTTTTCAAGACCATTATTTGTGGGATAGGATTTATTGTTATTACCACCATTTTATAGGCTCCAAGAAATTAATCCTTAACAAAGCAATCTAGATTTAATCATTGGGAAGGAGAATGTTATGGTCTCAGGACACAGAGGAGCGTGACAGCTCTCATCCTTTCTGTGCTGATAGGTTGTGGTTAAAAAAAAACAGGAATCCATTCAGTCCCCTTTTAAAGAACAAGCCATGCTATAAAAATCCCATTAGAACTGATTTTCTCCGAATCCTGTTGTGGAAGAGGATTAAGTTTCCAGGTCGGTACACAGATGTTGAGCACATGATGAACTGAGATTTGTATAATGAGCATGATCTCAGCCACACCCAACCACCATTTACAGCATCATATGAGAAATAATGACATTTGCCTTCCCTGTGTCCTGCCTTCACATCCTTGTGAGATGTTGAGCTTCAGGGCTTGCTGACTTCTGCCTCAGAGTGTCATTTTATATTTTCATAGCAATGTGATTGAATGGGGCATCTGTGCCCTTCCAGCCACATGTGATAGGATTCTCTCTGCCCTTCTCCATCAATGTAAGGCCTTCTGGGCACTGGCATGTTTGGTACTTCAGTTGGGCTGCCATTAATTGGGCCTCCTGAAAGGTCTTCTGCCTCCTCTCCTCACCTCCCCCAGCCCCACCATCCAGGTGCTGTTCATGGGCACCTGGGTTCATGTAGTCCTTTGGTAAATTGAAAGACTCCTGTGGAGGCTACTCTGTTACATCTTTCACTCAGGGAGGTCACTCACAGGTGTTTCCGAAGCACATCTGTAAGTGATCTCATCTCTGGAAGTACATAGGCTCAAGCTTCAGGGTGCTGATTTGATTACCAAGAAATATGAGTGATGTGGGACTATTTATAAAGAGGACGTATTCTAGGCTAAAAGGTAATTCTTGTATGGCTTTGACCATAATCATAATCTTCTGCAGACTCAATTAGTGCAAACTGGCCTCCCCTCTCCTCATACCCATGTACACCACTGTCCTCCCCAGGACCTCTCCACAGGTATAATAGTCTGTCAGCAGCATCCCCTAACCTTGGTGTCTGGCCTTTGCTATCTGTGACTGAGTGCTTGTTACATGGTGAGACACCCCTGTACGCATCCTTTTTTTTTTTTTTTGAGACAGAACCTCAAGCTGTCACCCTGGATAGAGTGCCGTGGCATCACAGCTCACAGTAACCTCCAATTCCTGGGCTCAAGCGAGTCTCCTGCCTCTGCCTCCCAAGTAACTGGGACTACAGGCGCCCGCCACAACACCCGGCCATTTTTTGGTTGCAGCCATCATTGTTGTTTGGCGGGCCCGGGCTGGATTCGAACCCTCCAGCTCAGGTGTACGTGGCTGGCGCCTTAGTCCGCTGAGCCACAGGCGCCGAGCCATGTACACATACTCTTTTCCTGCTTTATCCGACACAGCTAAACTCCCAACAATGTGTATCCACTGATCCTGGCTTTCCCTGTGGAGCAAGGGAAAAGACCATTTTCCCTACTTCGGACAGCTCTAGAATATAAGCCCCCTGCCCCTTCCCTTTGTGCTCTGTTCCCTGGGCCGAATGCATGTGGGAATCACAAGCCTTTAAATCTCCTCTCAGTCTCCTTGTTATCAGCACTGGTTTCCATTGTACTCTTTAAGTTGTGCCCTGGATCAGACTTGAGGGTTGTGCTCTACAGGTATCTGACCTGTGCCTTCTTTGATCCAGAGACTGCTCTTCTAGACTGCTGTCTCTCTGGGATCTGGGCATGTGATGTTTTCTGTGCTTCTGTTTATTTCCTGTCTACTGTGTACTGGGCCATGAGCATGTTATTTCATGGCAAACTTGAGGCAGGAATTAGTATTATTCCCCATTTGGAAAAGATAAAATAGAGGTTCTGAGAGGTGAAAGAGAAAGCTTTGCCTGAGTCTGTCTGACTCAAAGCATGGGCCCTTTCCACTCTGGCCTGCAGCCTCTCTGTTCTAATTTAAAGCAGCTGGGTAATCAGTCTGCACTGGCCCCTTGCCTGGGGTTTGCCTTCCCCCATCGCCAGGGTAATTCTTTTTTTTTT
>CAUYRH010102886.1:0-13030 GCA_963574655.1 Perodicticus potto | reverse complement strand
TAGTTACCACTTTCATGTGGCTATAGAAATGTAAATTTTATTTAACTTAAATAAAATGAAATAAAAATTAATATCTTCAGCAACTACAACCACTTTTCAAGTACTCAAGAAACAGATGTGTTTCATGGATACAAACCTGTGAACATAGAGAATATTTTCATCATTGTATTGATATTAGTCCACTGGCCATTATTACATCTGGACAAAAAACACTGAATCTACTATAATTATTATTACTATCTCTCTACCATCATAATGCTTTGTATTTGAAAAGACATGAAAAAAATCACTTAAATTTCATTAAAATATTTATGAATATCTTACTAATTTTCATGTTTCATTTTGAGAATTTGGAATATTTCTGTGAATGAAAAGAAGGTCTTTGGTCTTATGAAGCTTTCATTTCAGCAAAAAGAGATAGCCAAAATCAAACAAACAAAGGGATCAAACCAAAGAAAACAATGATTACAATATAAGAGTAAAATATGTTGTTTTAAAATATTGGCAAGTCCTGTGAAAACAAGTAATTCAGAGTAAAGGAATGGGGATACAGGAATAGAGATAATTTGCAATTTTAAGTTGGATGCCCTGTGTAGGCTTCATTGAGGTGATATTTGGCAAGGATGAAAGAGGTGAGGGAAGCAGCTATGTGACTGCAGGATAATGTTGCAGGTGGAAAGAACAACCTTGGGCATGGCAAAGCAGTCAGTTGCAGGAACAGAATGGGAGGGGAATGAATGGTAGGAGAATGAATGGTGGGCACAGCTTTGTAGACCCTTATCAACACTTTGTAGAGCTATTGTAGAGTTTTGAGAAGAGAAGTGACATTTTCTAACTTTTTTTAAAGGTTAGTTCTCCTGCAACTTTGAGAATAAGTTGTCATCAGGGGGGAGATTGGGTTGAGGCCACGGATTAAAAACACAGTTATATTTAATAGGTTGAATGTTTATGAAATTGTTTCCTGACCTGTTATCGTCTTGAATTTCCATTGTATCCTCTCCTTGGCATGATCTAGCTTATTAGCATCCCTCTTAAAATGTGATTCCAAGAATAGAATACAATACATCAGATGATGTGAAAACAGAAGTACAATAGAATAATAACCTCTCATGATCTGAATGTGAATGTGATTTTCCTTGTCTTTCTGTGTGTGTGTGTGTGTGTGTCAGAGTCTTGCTCTATTGCACAGGCTAGACTAGTACGCCATGGTCTTAGTCTAGCTCACAGCCACCTGAAACTCCTGGGCTCAAGCAATCTTCCTGTCTCAGCTTACTCAGTAGCTAGGACTATGAGTGCATCCCTTCATACCCAGCTAATTTTTCTATTGTTAGTAGAGACAGGGTCTTTCTATTGTCAGGCAGGCCTCAAACTCCTGACCTCAAGCAATCCTCCTACCCCAGCCTTCCAGAGTGCTAGGATTAGTGTGCTAGTGTGTGTCATTGCTTGTGGCCAGAATGCAATTTTTCTAATACTACTAGATTTCTTATCAGAGTAAGTTTCCTAAATTTTGCAACTTCTTATTTCAAGATGAAATTCAAATCTTACATTTATCTTTCTAAATTTGGTTGTACTTGTTTTAGCTCAATATTTTTATTAGCCATTTTCCTGTGTATTTAAACTTTAAATGTCATAAGTATGAGTTGTATGCTTTTACCCAAATTACCAATGCATTTTTTTCATAAGGGAGGGACAGGACCAGAACATTGTGGGACTCCACTGCCTGGGATTTCCATTAAGCTGAGCAGAATGGAGGTAATATTTATTTTTCAAACTAATTCTCATTGAGTATAATTCTAACTTTAAAATAGTATGTCTTAACTTTACCTTGAAAAATGTCATAAAATCACTAGTTATACTATGATAACTATGAAAAGTTTGAGAACTTTTCAAAACCCTTAAATAATCCTAAATCTTTATTCAATCTCTTCCCAACCATTACTTCTCTGATCATATCCCCTATTACTCTGCCCTTGCCACACTGGACGCCTTCATGTCCTTCATCCATGCTGGGCTTGCTCCCCACATAGGACACTTGTATACTATATCCTGTCCCCTCTGTCCATAGTGCTGACCAAATGGGTACCTACCTGGAACATGCCAAAATCCACTACCCTATGTAGTATTGCAACAATTGCAATTGCCTCAATATTTCCTTTCCCCTTGTCTACTTTGCTTTTCTTCATATCAATATATATTTTCTAACACAACATATTATTATTCTGTTTATTGTTTGTCCTTCACTACTAGATTATGTGATCTGTGAAACAGTTATTTGCTTTAGTTCATTGCTGTATTTCCAATACATAGAATTATGCTTTGCACATGGTCAATAAGGAAATACTTGTTGAATGAATAAATTATCCTGTTGGGATTTTTCCTCTAAATTATTTGATTTGGTTGGTTACCTGTAGAAATCCAAAGAAAAAAAAATCAATGAAGAACATTGTTAAAATGTATAATTTCTGAATGAAGCCAAAGCATCTACTTGGTTCCAAGAGTTACAATTGGCTTGTCACTGACAATTCACTGAAAATTGACCTTGTTCACATGGTCAATAGTGATCATGAGTACAGTGAAAGATAGTGTGCCAGTCTTAATTTGCCCATAGATTTTGACATTGTCTGAAATGACCATTTTATCAGATATGACTAGAAATTGAAATTGACTCACTTGGTTAATTTTGTTTTTATGTCTCTGATTTACATAATTTGTGATACTAAAGAGCATAGACAAAGAGACTAAAAAAAATAAAAATTGAATATTCATTTGGGGCAAAATTTAAATTCAACCATATTAAGGAAGAATAAAAAAGGAAAACAGTTGATTTTCATGGTGGCTGTGACTTGAATGCTATAAGGCTAACTGTGGCCCCCACCAGTGGTGGTAATGGGGAGAAGCTACACTTGAGAATGAACAGGTCAGGTGCTAAGTCAAAATATTTCAATAAGTAAAATGTAGGCAAGCTTCAATAAAAATATTTCAGGCCCACTTATGAATTTCAGGTATGATATAATATAAAGCTAATTTGGGCAAGGGCAGATGATTTGAAATCAATTATTCTTAAAGTTTAATCTTTCATTTTTCTAACTTCAGATACTGTAAATTAAAAACTGTTGTTTTATAATTTTAGGAAAAATGCGAAAGTTTCTGTTTCAAATCCATCTTTACTGATGTTGCATCTATCAGGAATGCTTATATTCCACATTTTGTTAATCTACAAGGGCAAACAGGAGGTGTGTGTGTCTAAACCTTAGACATCTCTTACTAAAAGTTAAAATATTTGGGCTGGAAATCACTAAACTTCCTACTTAAAACTGTCTTTGCATTTGAGTCACTTAAATATTTGTTTAATTCATTTTTAAGGGACAAAGTGATGAGAGAATAAGAATCATGTGAATGAGGACAAAGAATTTGGGAATTTGGTTACATATGCTTTTACTTAATTTTCATTCATGTCAGCATCAGCAAAGTATCTATTGAATAAATTAAAAGCAATTTGAATTTATAAACATAACCTTTCATGATATAAATTTGATACCATGAGTTAAGGATATAACTTGGGTGTAACAACTGTTCACAGATTGACACTTTAATTAGAATAATACATACCTATTATTATGTATCTTCAAATATACAATAATAGAATCCAGGTGGAAACATTTTAATTCACTGAAACTACATTTACAAAAGGAGCTCTTAAAAATATGGTGATCTTAGAGATAGGTCTTGAATCTATCCACATTACTTCTGCTTTAAAATTTAGTCTCACATTCTATATAGGAATAGTTTCATATGTGATTTATAAAATTAGAAGCATATGGATATTAGGTACATTTAAACGTGTCTATATAGTATAAAACAAGGAAAATAAATTTTACCAAATATCTGTATTTTTGATATGAGTAGTATTTGAATATTTGAAAATAAATGGATAATTGAGTTTTACCATTTATTCCAATGTTTTGACATAATGTAAAATGAGTGGTATTCTGAATTTTACGTAAATTGATTTGAGAGTAAAGGAATTCATCAATTTTGGGTATGAGTTATCATATAATCAGTTGGCAATTTATTTAAATAAATATAAAATTTTGTGAATGACTTTTACTATGAATTATTAGAAATTACAGTTACTGAATAGAAGATTGTATTTCCTTTGGCTTTCCAAGTTCTCACACATACAAAAGCAATAAAGGAGTTTGATTTTTTTTTTTTGTCCTGAGAAATACCAAAGAAAACAGACTATTCTAGAAAACCCATCTCCTTCTTTACACTCAATATTGTCATGAGAAAAATGAAATTCAGTTTTGAAACAAGTATTTTTAAAAATGATTTTAGGTGAAAAAACATATTTTTTTCTATTCCAACTTTAAGCAACTAAGAATTTGTAATTAATTAAATTAGACTTCAGTGGAACACTAAGAGGAAGCAGTAATCTAAGTTATAATTATAAACCACAAAAATCTGCGTGATTTTGTCAAAAACCATAAAAGCATATTTTAGAATAACACATACATCTATTTGAAAGTTCATTGTTAGCAGATCATTTGCTATATTTCAGGAGTTCATTAAACAAATTTAGGGAATAAAAAAGTAAGTAAATGAAGTTTCAAAAGAATGTGTTCTATTTTACAAACGCTTTTATTCTCTCATAAATTAGTGCAGATAGGATAGAATTGAGGTGCAATAGACACCTTGGGAATCTAACTGCACTAGTCTATATAACAAAGCCAAATAGATCCATGGACATATGTAACATCACTTGAAATATTCCCATAATTCATATAATTCTCAAACCTGAGACTGAATTATAAGCTAATGGAACATAGTAGTGTACATGCAAAGGAATTGTTAATTTATTAAACAAAACTTTCTTGCACACGTACTGTGTACTTGCTGTAATGGATGCCAGAAACGGATCAGAGGCATTGAAAATATCTTTGAAGGGCGGCACCTGTGGCTCAAAGGAGTAGGGTGCCGGCCCCATACACCAGAGGTGGTGGGTTCAAACCCAGCCCCGACCAAAAACTACAAAAAAAAAAAAAAAAAAATCTTTAAAAACAAAGAAAATATCTTTAAAAACAAAGAAAGCAACATCATATGCACACAACACTGAAATTCTCAGCATCATCATAGGATAGTGGGATTTCCTTCCTTCCTTCCTTCCTTCCTTCCTTTCTTTCTTTCTTTCTTTCTTTCTTTCTGAGACAGAGTTGCCCTTGGTAAAGTGCTGTGGCAACACAACTCACAGCAACCACCAACTCTTAGGCTTAAGTGATTCTCTAGTCTCATCCTCCCAAGTAGCTGGGATTATAGGCACCCACCACAATGCCCCACTATTTTTTGTTGCAGTTTTGTTTTAGCTGGCTAGGGCTGGGTTCAATCCCCCTACCCTCAATATATGGTGCCAGCACCCTACTTCCTGAGCCACAGGCACTGCCCTAGGATTTTCTTTCTAAAATGACATAATTGCCAAGTCATGGAAGAAGCCCAAGTGCTCATCGACCCATGAATGGATTAATAAATTGTGGTATATGTATACCATAGAATACTATGCAGTATTAAAAAAAATGGAGACTTTACCTCTTTTATGTTTACATGGATGGAGCTAGAAAATATTCTTCTTAGTAAAGTATCTCAGGAATGGAAAAAAAAATCCAATGTACTCAGTACTACTGTGAAACCAATTTATAATCACCCACACTTGCATATGAAAAATGAAACACAACTATAGCCTCGGATGAAGGAGGGAAGGGGAGGAAGAGGGGAAGGGAGGGGGGTGGGTTGATCGAGGGAGGGTTAGTAGGGGGACCACACCTATGGAGCATATTGCAAGTACAAGTTGGGTCTATCAGGTGTAGAACACAAATGTCTTACCACTGTAATTGGATAAATGAGGTGAAGGCTACGTTGATTAGTAGGATGTAAGCACTCCAATTTGTACAAATAATCAACACATAATGACATAAATGTGTCATGGTCTATGTACAAATGACTTAATAAAAATAAAAAATAAAAAAAGATACTTTCTAAAAGATAGCCATAGTATTAAGCATTTAAAGTCCTAAACATAGAAATAACTGTCCTTTTCTATTTCAGTATTTACCACAATTACAAATTACAAATAAAGGGCATTTTTTCCACATCATCTCAGAGGAATAATGACCTATTTACTTAATAAAATTGAATATTTTAATTAATAAATATCTATTCCAACCTAATTGTGGTCAAAATCCAAGTGACCATATGTATGTGCCTATTTTAATTCGTTACTCTTCATGTCAATATAGTATTATTGTAATTACTATTATTGTACATAAAGATTTGAAGTTAGGTATTCAAAGTCTTTAAATTTTGTCCTAAAATTGATTTTTTAAAAACTTTTTATAAGTTTAATAATTTTAGAGTATACAAGTTAAATTACATTCCATGTATATATTGTATTCTGGTGAAGTCTTTTTGGGTCCCTAAACTCAAGCAGTGTACATTGTATTTAAGTTTCTCTCCCTCATCCCCTCCTCCAATGTCCATCATATCACTCTGTGTGCCCTTGTGTAGCCGTATTTAGTTCCCACTTATGAGAATACAGGACATTTGGTTTTCCTTTAATTCCTTCAATTAGGATAGTCACTTTCAGTTCCATCAGAATTACTACAGAAAACATTATTTCATTCTTTCTTCTCACTGAGTAGTACTCTATGGTTTGTGTACATGTACACACCCACACATTCTTTATTCACTCATCAGTTGATGGGCACTTTATTCCATGTCTTTAGAATTATGAATTGTGCTGCCTAAACACACAAAGTGTGACTATATTTTGGATATAATTACTTCTTTTCCTCTGGGTAGATAGATACCCAGTAGTGGAATTGCTGGGTGGAACGATAGATGGACTTTCAGTTGTTTGAGAAACCTCCGTATTGATCCCCACTGAGGTTGTACTAATTTACGTCAACAGTGGAAAGTCAGGTAAAGTGATGCTTCTTGCTTCTTTTTTTTGTTCAAGAATGCTTTGGCAATTTGAGGTGTTTTGTGGTTCTATACAATGCTTAGGATTTTGTTTTCTATTTCTGTAAAATATGTTGTTAGAATTCTGATAGAGATTGTATTGGATCTGTGAGTGACTTTGGGTTGTATGGATATTTTAGCAATATTAATTCTTCCTGTTTATGAACATTGGATATCTTTATATTTGTTTTTATCTTCTGAAATTTCTTTCATTAATATTTTATTGTTTTCAGTGTACAGATATTTCACCTCCTTGTATAAATGTATTCTAAAATATTTTATTTTTGTAGCATTGTAAATGGGAATGTTTTCTTCATTTCTTTTCATACAATTCATTGTTAATGTCTAGAAATGCTACTGATTTTTAGTTTGTTCACTTTGTGTTCTACAACTTTATTCAATTCATTTGCTTTTTCTAACAGTTCTTTGGTGAAGTTTTTGAAGTTTTCTATTATACTGTGTATAAGATCACATCTGGCAATAGAGACCACGAGACCATTTGACTTCTTCCTCTCAGATTTGGGGTCCTTCCATTTCTCTTTCCTAATAATTCTGGCTAGGACTTTCAATGTTATGATGTATAGAAGCAGTGAGACAGGTAATTGTTATCTTTTTGTTGATCTTAAACTAGGAAAAGATTTTAATGGATTACTATTGGGTATATGTTAATTGTGGCCTTGATATATGTGTATATATATATTTTTTTTTAAGATAGTTTTTTATCATGAAAAGATATTGAATTTACTAAATGCCTTTTTCTGCATCAATTGAGATGATGATATGGTTTTAGAAATTTATTCTCTATCATTTTTATTGATTTGTGTGTGTTATACTATCCTTTTATCTTAATTATGAATCTTACTTGATCATAGCAAATAACCCTTTTAATTGTTACTGCAATCAGTTTTTAGTATTTTGTTGGAGATTTTATGTCTATGTCTATCAGGGGTTTTGGTCTGTGATTTTTTTTTCCTTTTTCATTTGTTCTGTCCTCATCTAGCTTTAGTGCCAGTATAATGCTGGCCTCCTAAAGTGAGTTTTGAAGTAGTTCTTCTTCTTCAGTTTTTTGAGTTTGAAAAGGATTGTTATTAATGCTTTAAGTATTTGGTAGAATTCAGCAGTTAAGTTATGCAGTCCTATGCATTTCCTTGATGAAAGATTTTTTTAAATTACTGATTCAGTCATTATTAGTCTGTTTAGATTTTCTGTATCTTCATGATTTACTGTTCTTAAGTTATATATATATATAGAGAGAGATTTATCCATTTCTTCCAGATTATTCTTTTTCTTTTCATATATTTTTTTCATAGCATTTTCACAATTCTTTGTTGTCTCTGTGGTATCAGTTGTACAATCTCCTATTTCCTTTATTTTATTCAAGTTCTTTCTGCTGGCTAATAATTTGTCAACATCTTTTTTAAAAACTAATTCTTAGCTTCAATGATCTTTACTACTGTTTTCTAGTCTGTATTTTACTTATTTCTTCCCTGATCTTTATTATTTCCTTCCCTCTAATAAAACTGAGCTTAGTTTTTCCATTTCTAGTTCCTTGAGGTATAACAATAGCTTGTTTATTTGGGCTCTTTCTTCTTTTTTTGATGGAGACATTTATTGCTTCAGACTTCCCTCTTAGATTTCTTTTGCCGTATTCCATATCTTTGTTTGTGTCAAGATACTTAAAATTTTTTCTTTTAATTTCTTCTGTGATCCATGGCCTTTGTTATTTAGGGGAATTTTGTATAATTTTTATGTATTTATGACATTTCTGAAACTCCTTCATCTACTGTTGATAGCTAATTTCATACCATTATGGTCAGAGAAGATATGTTTCCAACTTCTTAAAATTGTTACAATTAATTTTACGACCTTGCATATGATCTATCCTGGAAAATATACTGTGTGCACATGAGAAGAATGTATATTCTACTGTTGTTAAATACAAGATTCTGTGTGTGTCTTTTAGGTAGATTTTGTCTAAAATATAATTTAATTCTCATTTTTTATAATTGATTTAATTTACTTTAAAATACCCTAGACTCAGTGCTGTCAAATGGCTGACAGAAATAAATACAGCAAAGCCTCCTGAATGAATCCAACTTTATCACAAGCTCAACGTATTTTCATAGACAAGATACCAAAGAAAGTAAGCAAATTATATTCAAAGGTCATAATGTTTACAAAGGTGTAACACATCACATCATGAGCAAGAACCAGTAAATAAATATATACTAAATTGTACCTGTACACGTGTGTGTGTGTGTATACATAAATGATGTTAAAAACAAAAATAAAAATACCTACTATTAAGCCTAACAAAATATGTGCACGCAATTTGTGAGAATAGTGTATAATTCTAGAATAAAATATTTGAGAGATCCATGTTCATGGATGAGAAACAATAAAACAAATGTCATTTTCCCCAGTCTGATATGCAGAGTTAATGCAATACCAATAAAGATCAAAATAGAACTCATGGCAGAACTGAGAAGGAAATTATAAAATGTACATGGAAATTTGAAGACTTAAGAAAAGTCAAGACTCTTTGTAGAAAAAAGTAATACGTCATTAGACTTGCCTTACTAGGTAATAATATTTAATAATAAACTACAATAATTAAGTCCATGAAGCACTGAAAAAAATAGATCAGAATATTGTGCTTTAAAACTGACAGACACAAACATAAAAACCTGACTTTTGGCAGAACTGGAGTTGCACATTATTGCAAAGAGAACTGACTTTCAGCAAATTGTGTTTGAACAATTGAGCATTCATATTTTAGTAATATCTTTGTCAGTAATTTTTCCTTATGAAATGTATTTTTAACTGCATACTTGGTTCACCTGAAATATACATGGGAGATGAAAGCAGTGACAATGTAAAAAAGCTATAAAACACACAGGTCATCACATACCCAGAGGGTAGAATAACTTTGGATATAAAGAAAATTTAAGTAAGACAGTGAATTTTATGCAGTTGATAATAAAATGTCATTGCTTTTTACTGTACACATAATGAAAATGTGAGCAAATCAAATAATTTGAATTAAAAGTCAAAGTCTTTATTACAATCCCTTCATTATTAATAACAGATAAATCAGTGACTATAAAGTGTCTTTCCTGATATAACCCATGCTATAGTGAGAGAACAAAGATTTGATTTAAGTTTTTCTATTTTGCAGATAGATTTTTCTTCTACCCCAACCTAATATCCATAAAAAGATAAACCATAGAATGCTGGAGATAAATTGCAGTTTGATACGTTAGAAGGTTTCAAATAAATGGTGTAAGAAATAGAGAGAAGTTGATTTATTTAAAAAAAAAAAAAAAGATTTACTTTTGGGCCAGGCACAGTGGCACACACCTGTAATCCTAGCACAGGTGAATATGTAGAGGAAACACATGAGATATGTAGAGGAAATATGGTACTATTAAGAGACAATAATTGGAGTAAGTCACTCAGAGCTTCAAAGGCAAAATCTAAGGAGAGTGAAGATATAAACTGCACAGTGGTTATAGTTAGCAGTATTCTCCCTGAAGTATCTAAGTCTATGCACAGAGAAACAATTACAAAGAAAGAGAGAGAAAATAGAAGTCCAAGACAGGAGGATCACTTCAGCCTAGGAGTTCAAGACCAACCTGAGCAACACAGCAAGACCCTGTCTCTATCAAAAATTGAAAAATTAGCTGAGCACAGTGGCACATGTCTGTCTTCCCAGCTACATGGGAGGCTGTGGCTGGAGGATCAATTGAGTCCAGAAGTTTGAGTTTGCAATAAACTATGATGATGCCATTGCACTTCCGCCTGGGAAACAGAATGAGACCCTGTCTCAAAAACAAACAAACAAATAGATTTAATTTCCTAAAGACATACACAAGAGAGTTCACAATCCCTGTAAAATAATTATATGATTAAATAATACAAAGTTTATAAACACTACTGATTGAGAAACGGAATGATTGAGTTCAAATTTTACTCTATCATGAGTGTGTATATCACTAATGGGTTGGCAATCTCTGCAACCACCAATATACAAACCATAATGATTATGCATGGAAATGTAATGCTGTCTTCCTGATCCTCTCAATTGTTACTATTTATAGATTTAGTGCTTTTATTTCAGATTCATCTAGAATTTCTATAATCCTCTTTTCACAACCCTCCCAATTGTTGCTATTTAGAGATTCAGTGCTTTGAGATCAATCTAGAATTTCTATAATGCTATCAAAGTTTTTAATGTAAATAAGTAAATATTTGTGACTAATATTCAATATTTAGAGCATAAATAGATGCATTCTCTATAATAAAAATATAGCAATATGAAATTTTATTTGTTAGACATGTGTGAATTTTGAAACATTTACTCCAAAATCCCAATACAGTTTTCTCATGGAAAACACTTAATGTTCATGAAACTATGTTTTTACAAGTTAGATATTATATTTTTGGGAAAATGAAGTCCCAATGCATAAAATAAAAGCATAGATAAGTCCTTCCACTAAAGCATCTGAATATTGATGTCTAGATTTAATTCAGTGATGTGGTTTGCATTTACCTTGGTATTAGACCTTATCCTGGAAAATTAATACATAAAATAAAGAGCAAATATACATTTGATACATTTTGATTCACATCCAAAATATCTCAGCTGAAAGTGATTTACAAGAATTTAAATCATTTCAATAAGTTCTTTTTCACTATACTAATTTACTTTGGCACCAGCTAACAGTGTATTAATTTCCTTTGGCAGAATAAAAATGAAACAGTCTATGGAATGGTAACAGTTCCTGTGCCCCATGGATCTGCATTCAACTTGTGAAATTTTCATGTTGCCATTGAAGCTTTCATTATTCATCTGACCATAGCGCAGCCCTATTTTTTACCTCTACCCTAGATGGAAAACTGGTGTGCACTAGTATTCTGGGTCTCCTATGGATTGCAAAGGAAATTCTCACTGACTGCAATCAAGATGTTTTTTCTACTTTGAAAACTAAGCAACTATCTATGAGTATTCATATAGTTCTTACCACTTTATATTTTAAAATAAAATAATCTGTTCTCAGATTCAGAAAAACTGGGATTTATTTCCATGTTCTTCCAGGAATAAAAAGAACCATTCCATTTGTGTATTGCCATTGGGTGGCCTATTTAAAGGATTTCACATATTTTTTCATGTTTTTATGGCTTTTATTAAAACTTATGCAATATGTGTTAAATCACTCAGATTCTGACTTTCAAAACAATATGAAACTCTTGAATCATTAAAACCAAGTTGCTGGGAATTTTTGAGATGCTACAATAGCTGACTAACTTTAGCTGACTAACATTTCTGCTAAGACCAAGTAAAAAAGAAAAATTACAAAAAAGGAAGGAGTTGTTTGAAGTCATCTGAGAGTTGCTGAGGCTATCAGGACTTGAGGGGCCAAGATCCCTCATAAAAGTGAACCTCAAAGAAGTAAGCTGACATTCTCTAAAAATTTTTTATGCCCAGAGTAATTGCTGGAGAGAGAGACTGAGAAACTTGCCAGAAGGCAAAGTAAATGAAAGCTGAAAGACAAAAGCAAACAAACAAAAAACCCCACAAAACCAAAGTTTTGGTAAACACATGAAATATATAGGGGAAATATGGTACTTTTTAAAATTATTATTATTTTTTATTGATTCATAGCTGTGTACAAATTTCAGTCATGGGGTACAGTGTGCGGGCTTCACATACCATCGGAGATATTTTTATCAACCTGATTGATATAACATTCATGATATTTTCTCATTTACTATGTGGAAACATTTTTGATCCATTTAGAAGTTTTCTCCTGACCCTTCAAATATGCACCACAAGTGTGATCTTACCCTTTATCCTCTCTCCCCCACCCTCTCCTTCCCCTTCCCTCCCTCTCCCCTTTCCCCATCTTATTGTGCAATAAATGGGTTGTAGCCTTCGCTTGAAAGATATAAATTTGCTTCATATTAGGGGTGTATACATTGGATACTTTTTCTTCCATTCTAGAGATACTTTGCTAAG
>CAUYRH010102883.1:0-74852 GCA_963574655.1 Perodicticus potto | reverse complement strand
GGAGGCAGGATGGCAGACTGGAGCCAGTTTTCCACAGAGGCTCCCATTCACAAGGACAGATAAAGGACAGAAGGTTAGCAAGTAAACTGATGTTTTGGTGCTGAGCCAAGAGAGAAGATTGAAGAACGCACATCAACCCTGCTGAGGCAAGCTGTGACCCCAAGGATACAAACAATAGGTACAAAATCCATCACCAAGCGGATGGGAGGCCCCCCAAGAGAATGGCTCACAGTATACTTTCTACAAACAAGCAAGCAGAGTTCAAATATCCTCCCATTTTATCTCACGAGAGAGACCCTCTAAAAACCGGACCTCCTTCCCCTATTAGGGTGACATGGCACTCTTCTGCTAGGCATAAAACTATATGAAACTGTACATATTCTCTACCTGCAATTCTGAACTCCCAATACTCCTCTCCACTCTTACCCCAAGGTCTGAAAGCCTGTCCCCTATGGAGTCAGATTCTTGAACATTTTCTTGAGAGGTGTGGACATGGCATGGGCTTTTGCAGGTCTGTGCTGATTTTGCAGCATGGGGGTAAGGAGGAGAAGGTGGACTAAAGAAAGGGAAAGGTGGTGTCCCACGGCACAGAGCAGCAGTGGCAGCAGTGGGAACAATAGGGCTCACACCCCAGGGCATATTTTGGAGAGACACTTGAAGAAATTGGCCTGGGAGAATATTTTATGAGGAGGACCCCCCCCCCAGGCAATTGAAGCAACACGAAAAGTACATTACTGGGATCTGATCAAACTAAAAAGCTTGACAGTAGTCAAGTAAGTAAAGAAAGCAGACTGCCTTCAGAATGGGAGAAGATATTTGCAGGTTATGTCTCCGACAGGGGTTTAATAACCAGAATCCACAGAGAACTCAAATGTATTAGCAAGAAAAGAACAAGTGATCCCATCTCAGGGTGGCCAAGGGACTTGAAAGGAAACTTCTTTGAAGAAGACAGGTGCACAGCCTACAAACACATGAAAAAATGCTCATCATCCTTAATCATAAGAGAAATGCAAATCAAAACCACTTTGAGATATAATCTAACTCTAGTAAGATTGGCCCACATCACAAAATCCCAAAACCATTGATGTTGGCATGGATGTGGCGAAAAGGGAACACTTCTGCACTGCTGGTGGGAATGCAAACTAATACGTTCCTCTTGGAAAGATGTTTGGAGATCACTTAAGGATCTAAAAATAGACCTGCCATTCTATCCTTCAATTCCTCTACTAGGTATATATCCAGAATACCAAAAATCGCTGTATAACAAAGACATTTGCACCAGAATATATACTGCAGCCCATTTCATAATTGCTAAGTCATGGAAGAAGCCCAAGTGCCCATTGACCAATGAATGGATTAATAAATTGTAGCATATGTACACCATGAAATATTATGCTGCCTTAAAAAAAAATGGAGACTTTATCTCTTTCATGTTTACATGGATGGAGCTGGAACATATTCTCCTTATCAAAGTATCTCAAGAATGGAGGAAACAGTATTCAATGTACTCAGCCCTACTATGAAACCCATTTATAAGCACCCATACTTCCTTATGAAAGCTATAACCCAACTACCGTCCAAGATGAAAGAGAAAGAGGAGGGGAGTGAAGGGGAGAGAGTAAGATGGGTGGTGGGAGCGTAACTGGTGGGACCACACCTATGGTGCATTTTACCAGCGTACAGGTTAAATCCACTAAGTGTAGAATATAAATGTCTTCACACAATAACTAAAGAACTACAGTGAAGGCTATGTTAACCAGTTTGATGAAAGTATTTCAAATTGTATATAAAACCAGCACATTGTACCCCATAATTTCATTAATGTACATAGCTATGATTTAATTAAAAAAAGAAATTAATTGAGAGTACACATAATATGAACAAAAGCTATTGTAATTTTATTAATAACAATAATACTTCTATTCTCTATTAGCTGTTTGAATTCATAGCAAGAAGAAAATATTAAAACCCTCTTAATATTCTCCAATCACAATTTAATTTTTGTTTATGAATTACATAGGTAATAATTGATATAATATTTGAAATACAGTTTAGAGAAAAACCCTTAAAACACTGTAGTTGCATTAAATTGATCAATATGTCAGGAATGTAGTTAGCAGTGAATTTGATCAAATCAGTGAGGGTGCATATTAAAGTCCAAAGAGAATAACTGATAAGAAGTCTTAAAATAAAAGTTCCAATCTCAGTTCTGCCACTTAGCACACATAAATCATTGAAATGTTTTCTAAAAATCTCTGTCTCAGTTTCTTCATTTATAAAATTGGGCTACAAATAACTACCCCCCTACCTTAACATAGGTATTTGAATACTGACCTTGATAATATACACAAAATCTATGGTTTATTTAAGCATTAATGTATGATTATTATTCTTCAACAATAAATCAGGAAATTTGCAGCTCCAGTTAATTATCCTTTGTGTAAAACAATATAACATATTTAAATATAACATCTTCAGCCTTTAGTAAGATATTTTACTACAATACATAATTCTTTAAAGTTTTCTTGCTCCTTTTATAGAAATGCATGGTACTTTCATTGGTAAAAATTTATAAATACCAAGATGAATAAAGTAAAATAACATTCACTCAAATAACAAAGGTATTCATTTGTCATCCCTCTATTCTATATTCTTGAACCTAGTAAAATATGGATAAACCCTGATGTTTCTGAACAGGATGTGCCCTTTTAATTAGAATCATCTGTTTAATTTTTGATTTGAAAGCCCAATAATCTTCTTGAAGTATACCAGAATTAAACTACTTTAAGTGTGCTCAAAAAGAAAGCTGGGAAACATGGGGTCAAAGAGATTAATTTATTCCCAAATTATCTAGAGAGAAATCTCAGTCAAAAACACGAAACAGCAAAGGATTAAACAACCCCTCAAATACCATGGGAGTCCACCAAAACAGGACACAGTCCAAGTTCTAGTACTTTTCTAAGCAATCGAGTACCACTCTGCTACATATGTGAAAGCAGATTCAGAGGTCTTATTAGACTTGATGCAGTACCCCTTGGTCTTCTTGGCTGCCTTTCAACAGGTGCAACTAAGAAATTAGTTCTTGCAATTGTGTGTCATGTTGGGTAGATTTCAAATTATTACCAGTGCCTTCCTCACTGCCTTCCTGGTTATCTCCTGTCACACATTTTATATCAGAGCAGACTTTCTAATCTTCACATTCTACCTCTACTATCACACACCCCAACCACCAAAAAGAGAAAGGATGAGGAGGAGGAAGACGAGGAGGACGGTAGCAATGACACCGCAGAGTGCACTTACTGAGTGAGTGCACACAGTGTGGCAGGTTCTGTACCGCTCCAAGGGGAGCATTTCATTTAATGTTTACAAGCTCTGACGGAGGCACTCTTGGCCGTATGCTACAGATGAGGACGTGACTTCCTTCCCCTACAATTGGGAAGTGGCAGAGCCAGGATTCTGTTTGTCTTTGGATCCAGAGCCTTCACTCTTAATCAGTACAGGACAGGTGACATACTCAAAAGCTCTATTAACTCTTTTAGACTGCACATTTCTTGAATGAATGCAGTTATGTAGTTATTTCTCAGTTATAAGTTTCTCCAGGGGGTTGACTGACCTTTATCTAAAGGTTTTTACTTCAGTCTATCACAGTACTATTCCCAGAGACAGATAGATTCCATTTAACTGTGTTTACTTATCTAGTAACTTTGTAAATAAAGGTTAATATCTCAAAATACAGAGGACAAGAAAATTAGGTAATTAAAGATGACTTTAGAGCTGTGCCGTTAACCCATGCAGTGGTAGTACGTTGAGTTAAGATTCAGAAGTCCTGACCTCCTACCCTCTATTAAGTCTCATGAAGTTTCTTTTCGGCTGAAGGCAGGAACTTGACACTTGCTCTTCTTGCCAGGTCTAAAATTTGTAATTTTCATGTATTAATCATTAAGCTTGTATGGATAAACCTATTTTTACTTATCAATACACTCCTATTCATAGTCTAGGAATGATTTAGGATGCAGGCAATACCAATGATAACTATGCTTTCTCTACTCTTTAAATTTGAAAAGCTACTGCTTAGCTCTAAAACCACTTGGAAGGGCTTTCCTGGCATGTGTTGGGAGGAACTGGGGAGAGGTCAATAGGTTAGAAATCCAGTTATTAGAAAACAAGAAAATGTGCCCGATTTGTCAGCCACAAATGGTTCACGGTTGTTGAGCCATCTGTAGTCTCTGCCATTTTCAGTTTGGCTAAGATGTGAGAATAGGTATAACAACAAGAACAGCAACAAAATTACAGAACAAATGTACATAAGATAAAAAATAAAATGCACTTTTATACCTTATTTTGCTTGCTATATTTTATCTTCTCTGTGGTGCTCCTTTTGAATAGTAAAATGTACGTAAATAAGTCAGACCTTTCTAATTTCTACTCAGCCTGCATTTGGTCGAGTAGTAGACAAGCTCAGTGAGTCAGCACCAGGCTTGAAGGATAAGAGATATTTTTATTTCACCTTCAAATGAGTAGAATATTGTCCCATATAAAGGAGACTCATTTAGGGAAAAAAAGGATTTAAGATAAATGATAACAACCTTGTTTAAGTAAATGAAAGAAAGGTGACCATTTGAAATTTCTCACATTAAGCAGGATAGTAAAGTATAAATCATTTTTATTACATCCTTAGTGAAGTGTATTTATTTAGTAATTGGCTCAACTAATAAATTTGAGTTGAATAACTAGTAATGTATTTTTGTAATGTTTGTTATATTCAAAAGCACCCTATGATCCATTTCATTAGGGGTCATTCAACAAGAAGAAATCATCAAATATTTTCTATTCATCAAGGTCTTTGTTAGATAATCAAGACTAAAAGTTGCATAACACTTTGTTAGCCCTTGTCCTTATGGAATGTAGACCTTGAGAAGAAGATACACAAACAAATAATCATAATTCTGCATGAGAAAGTCCATAAGACAGAATGTTCACAATGTTCCACTTTATCTTGACAATAACCCTACAAGCTAAACGTGGTGGTGAATTAATACTTTTCTGTATTAAAGGTAGCACTGACATTCGGGGGTTTAATGAGAATTCAGAGCTAATTGAAAGCAGAGATATGAGAGGAATATTTATCTCTAATCACTTGCTTTGGTATTAGTACATGCCACCTCTTGATTAGTTGTGATAATATGTAGAAGTTTTGATTTATAAATTCTTTGGCTATTACTTTAGGTGAGCAGAAAAATATCTGTTGGTGGTTTTATCATTGTCTTATAAGCAATTGTTCCTCTGGCCGTTTCCTTCATGCTTATACCACTAATGATCTTGTAAAGACAAAATACATTTTCTGATTAGTTAATCTTCCTCAGGGCTTTCATTATTTTGAGGTTCATGATCTTTATCAGTCAAGAAAATTGCCATTTTTTTTTTTTTTGGAGCCCATAATCTTAATTCCACTTGTGCCCATTAGTCTCATCAAACTGAATCTTGGGAAATCCCAGGCCAACACTGCTGGTTCATTTGCAGACCCCGCCTGTGGGTCTGCACACACACTGCAGAGCCAGAAAAAGCAAAGCTTAGGCTCGGGCTGGGAGAAGTGAGGCAAGAGAACCCGAATTCAGGCTGGAGGAAACCTGCCTCCTCATCCCAGAAAAAGGAACCTGATTCAAAGAACCTTTCCAACAGGCCTTGTCTGGAGAAAGGACCCTTGGCTTCGCTTACAACACAGACTCAACGTTTCAGGGAACCCCTCTGCTCCCTCTAGTACTGTTTTGCCTTTCTTCTTGAGCTCTCAATTGCCCCACAAGACAGAATCATAAATGTCATGGCAAAAGATACCAGTTCTGAAAATAAATATTCCCAATAATTGAGAGGTAGGCTTCTTTTCCAGAAAATATGGTTTTATATCTAGTCTATGATTCTCATCAGCTATGTTACATTGGGCATCACCCTCCTCTGTCAACAGAGCTTTGAAACATGTCAGTCTATTAATTATCAGGATTAAAGGAGGCAATGCACATGAGTATTTAGTGTAGGGGATGGCATATAGTGAAATAAACACCATTTACCAAATTGTACAAATATTAATTCCTTAGCTTCAGCTTTTTTTTCTGTGAAGTAAAGGTAAATATACTCTATTCTATAAACTTGTTGTGAGAATTTAATGAGGCCAAACACGTAAGTACTTAGCTTGGTATCTGGCCTGAAGTAAGAACTCGGTGAACATGACCTGTGAGGACATGGTACAAACATGAGGGTACAGTGGAGTCTCAACCTCCGATCGCTTGCCTACCTTGATTCACCAAAACTTCTTTTTCTTTGTTTAATACATATGAACTTATTCTAGTGAGTTAAGGTAACCATAGGTCTTACTTTGTCCAAGCCAGTCATAATTAAGACCTCTTTCACTCTCAAAGGTATCTAAACATGGATGATAAGTTACAATTTTATCATCATCATAAATTTCGCACCTCTGTCCCTGCCTGAAGTCTTGTATGCTTACCAAGTTCCCCTGTATCAGCTCCCAGTGGTGTTTTTGCCTCTTTTACTTATTATTGTAACTTCATAATTCAATTAAAATTTACATAAGCTGATGAAAAATGTTATGGCCTTAGATATAATTTAATTAAAAACCAACACAAGCTAGTTTAAAATTCTGAGATATTAGATGGAATTTTAAAAAATGAGGAGACAGGGCTCAGGGATTTTGAAATGAAGTTTCTGCACTCAGGTTAGTTCCCAAGTTTCTTTAACTTCTTGCTCTAATTCAGAAAAGCTCAAAGTAAAACTTGTAGAAAATGCAAAACAAGCATGCAGATTCTCTCCATAAATGTATATGCACAGATATTCAACCTCAAAATAAACTTGCAAGAAAATAATCTGTCCAGGTCCACTAATCTATACAATGACAGTGTTGCATCATGAATTTGAACGTGCTTTACACAGAAGATCTTGTTTTCAGTTGCTAGATAAGAGGCTGCATATTCCCACACTGCAGGGACAATAAAAAGGCTAGCATGAGCAACAAAACACAGTATCAGCTTTGATCTCAAGCCCAAAATGTTATGAATTAATTCTGGAAGATTGACTATACATTTCTATAACAAAATAACATCACATATAAAGGATTAAACATTATGCTCATGTGTCAGCATCCCACTGATATATATATATGTGTGTGTGTATATATATATATATATACACAAAAATTAGTAACATTATCTTCCACTGTAAGAAGGATATCTTCTTAAGATTTATTTTGCCATTTTAAAAAAGCTAAATATTTTCACTTTTAATATTTTGAGTAGTTTTCCAATTTTTTTTATTCTTTCTCCCCTTCACGTCTGTCTTGAAATTTAAGATACTTAAACAGAACTCTTTCACTAATGCTATTATGGGCTCTTGAAAGGTATTGTCTTTCTTCTTTTACTCCTTTTTTTTGAGACAATGTTGCCCAGGCTGGCTTTAAACTCATGTGCAGAAGGAATTCCTCCCTGAGTCTCAGCATCTAGAGTAGCTGGAACTACAGGTGTGAACCACTGCACCCAGTGCTATTGTGATTCTTGACAGCGTAGAAAAGGGATTTCAGACCCAAACTAGTACAAAGTGTCGGTTCTATGTTCTTGGTTCTTGGTGTACTCTTGGCCAAAGAATGACCAGACACACCGCAAACAAGGCAAGTGTGAAATGAAGTTTGTTGTAAGAAGAGAAAGGTAGGTTTACAGAGCAAAAGTGAGACATAGGTTTACAGAGAAAGACACATTCACCACAGACGAGCCATGGGCTCCTTGTTGTAAAAAATAGTCCTTGGTTAGGGCCTGGGGTCTTCTTTTACAGTGTCTATAACGGGCCCTCATCGTGGCTCAGAGGTCACTATGGAACCAGGTTGATGGACAGTCTGGATCTTATTGCACATGCAGACCTCCTATGAGCCGCTCTGAAAGCCCATTCGCAGTGAACCACAATATAGATTTAAGCTAATGACAGGTTAATTTGCCTTACAGTTGTTCTAAGTCATCGATCAGACCCTGTTTGGTCACAGGCTAGGGAATCCTCTGCATCCTTTGGCAGTTGGTGAGCTCAATTCCAACTGGTGGATTGGTAGGGACGGTAGGGCGGACCTCTTCTCTAGGGACAATGGCGGTTGCTCTGGGGCACCCGCCATTGTCCCCTAGGAAGGGCCAGAGATCCTCACTGTCTACCTAACTATATTTATTCCTGCGTGCACATCCTGCCTCCAGCACCCAGAGAAGGTTCTAGGATTCTAAATTACGTGTGTGTTGCTACCTCAGGAACTTCTCCAAACCTCACTGCGGCAATTATAATTCTCACTTCCTTTAACTTTTCTTTCAAATTACTTGTGCATGTAAATTGTCCTTACACATCCAAATATTTAACCACATGAGTGGAGCCTTCTTCGAGTTATTTCTCCAGGGGTGGGTTCTCTGGAAGTACAGATCTTGACCCCGGACATCTTTATGCACAGAGAACAACAGTCAAATCAGCAGCCCTCACTCTTCAGTTTAAGAGGAGGTCGGCCAGGACAATGAGCTGAAAGTCAAGGCAACAAAAGAACTGAGGGCTGCACTGGGTCCTCTTCACAAGTGAGTGAACTTGATTCCTGCCGATTGGATGTGAGGGATCTGGGGCTATTTCAGGAATGTCAGCAATTGTGCTGGAAAGTAACTGATCTTGTCGCTCCCCCCACCCCACTCCATGCTTGGTCTTTGACTAGAAACCAGGAGAGCCCCAGGGTTGCCTCCCACCCCAGAGCCACTGCTCACTGCTTAGATAAATCTCCTTCTATTGTTCTCTTTGCCTGGAAGGAAAAACACCAGTCTCCCCAGCTTCCCTGAGAGGAGCTTCAACTTCTCATTTTCCAAACTGCTTATTCCAGCTGATGCCCTATCTAAAAAAAAAGTGCCCCTGAAATTGATAAACAAAGGCCAGAGAAGGGAAAGGGGGGCCTCCAACCTCTCCGGGTAGTAATTCCCTTCTGCCTTTCCCACCTCATCCTTAAATCCCAACAGGAATGGTGTTCCCCACAATGGCTTTAGAAAATTTCTTTAAAAAGGGGGAGGAGAAAATTATGTATAATTTCTATGATATTTAGTCCCAAGAAGGTAATTTTTTTCTCTCTCTTTCTTTTTAAGCTTTTAACTGTTAATGATGTTGGGTCCTAACACAGCCCTTCATGAACCCCCGCCCCCCTTTCTCTCCTTCTAAAACAAAGGAGACCAAGGATTTATTAGCCTCTCCTCCCCCCAGGAATTCATGTACTTAAGGACCCTAACTTTCTGTGCAAGGATAGAATATGCCCACCCCCTACAACCTCTAGGGGTCTCTAACTGCCCCCCCACGCCATCTTAGCCTTGCTCAGACTGGTCTCTGTCCTTTTCAATAAACCTGACCTAAACTTCACTCCCTTTTGGTCTTGTCTCTGGGCACCACGGCTTACACCTTTCAAATAGTAGCAATTAATATGATCTAGCCAACGACATTTTAGGCTTCATTTTTTTTTTCCAGAAACAGCTAGTTTGTTAATGAGTAGGCCTACATTCCGCCTAGAGATGTCTGAGAGGATTCGTCACATGAAGAAATTCTCCAAAATCCTCATGTTTCCGCGTAAGTGAGGATCAAAGTAAGAATCCCATTGTTTCCTTTCTCATTCTATTTCTCAAACTATAGCCTGAGTAGAGCCATCCTTGGTTCAGATTCTCCCCGCCCACGGCTGAGGTTTAAGGGCTGTCATCTGCAGGATTTAGAGATTTGAATGCATTTGATTGTGTTTTCAAAAATTAAGAGGCAAAATTCCCTCCGAGGGATTACTAAGACTTGTGTGAGAGTCCCTCACCTTAGGAAAAGAAATCACCAGCACACTTGTTCAAACAAAACCTGTGCCAGTTTGCTTTATTTTATAATCTTATAAAAATGTTTTACTTACACCATGGGATTCTGAACATGTTTATGAACATTTTCCAAATGTTTGAAGTCCAGCGTTGGGAGCCCAGGAATTGTCGGTTGATGAGTTTGAGGGCATGTTAGTGCTGGGCTCTGCTTTCCTGTCCTCCCACTCCCCAGGACCCTCAGATGCTCAATGACCTTGGCATGTTTGGCCGATTTGGGAGACCAGCTTTGATTTACGAAGCTCTCACAGGGCAGTGTTTTCAAATGAGCTGTTTGCGTGGCCATCAGCCCAGAGGTTTCCAGAGGGCCTTCCCACGTGCTATCTCCTTTAATCCCACAATAACTAAAGAGGGCGTGCCATTGGCACAGAGGCTGGAGAGACTGAAGATGTTCTAGCAAGTTCAGTTTTCCAGTTAATAGAAGTTATCTCACGTATCGTCCAATCAATACATAAAAATCTATGATGGGCTTCCTACTTTTTCTCTGTTCATATACAGTAGTGCACTTTAACACAAAAAAAAGTATACTGGGTCAGACTTAGCCATCTTTGATGACTCTATGTAGCATTTCAGGCTCAGTTCATTGAAGTTCTCTTATCCCTGTCTTTGTATGAACTGTGGAAGCACTCAATGCTAGTTATGCCGTATTGTCTCAGAAGTTAATTCATGCACATATTTAGGGAGCAAAATGTGGCATTCAGAATTACTGCAGACCCCCAACTAATCACAATGTGTGTTTACAAAACAGATACATGTGGCAGTAATTATTCAATTTACAAAGCATTCACCTTTAGCATTCCTTTGCGTGGCATCTACATTTCCAATTACACCCATAGCTTTCTGAACATTCTTCCAGTGCATACAGAGTCCACTTTTGCCTCCCTCCAACAGGACCACACTCTCTGTCTCTCAGACACACACACACACACGCACACATACATCCCCATGCACAGAAACTCTAACTTGTGTGGGAAACTTCCCTCCCAAGTAGGAGAACCCACAAGAGTAAGATGAAGAAGAATCTCATTGCTCTCCTATGGTCATTCTGCCTTCCTCCTAGAATCAAAATATGCTGTGTGAAGTCTTTTTGGTCACCTAGGACAATCTCACTTAATAGATGAAAAACCAAGACCCATAGACGTTAAATCAATTGGCTGAAGTCACAGTTGCTTAGTAGCAGAGCTGGGATTAGAATTCAAGACACGAGCATCTCAGCCTCTACTCTTCCCATTAAATTCTCTTCCTAGTCTTCCTTGGAAAGATAGGTGCTTCTTTTTCTAGAGACTTCCAGAGAAGTTGACTTTATAATCGGCCTAAGAAACTCATTTTCCAGATTTCCTAACTTACACTCTGATTTAATCTAATCAGACGTGTGCACAGTACACAGGAAAGGTCATGTCCAGATGGAGATGGGTCAAGGTGGTCACTGTTTAATACTATACACTGCTTCTACTCAAACTAGTTACGACAACCTAACCCCTCTAGGTTTTTTTGTTGGGTTTTTTGGTTAAACAAGGCCAAATATTCTAAATTCCTGTAGCTTTCTTCCAAAACCCTATGTTTTCTTCTTCAATAATCTTTACGGACTTCCCAGAAGCCATCTGATGTTCTTAGGATCTCTCTGGAATGGCGCAACTCAAATTGAAATGTAAGATTGCAAACAGGTCCTATTTAGTGCTGACCTTGGTGGAAAGGTAGCACAGGCTTACGAAGTTAGCTGTTTCATTTTACAAAATTTTAGCACTCTCCTTTGATTAGGAGAAAATTCCCATAAGATTAAATCATTTCTGCTCCTGGGCATGTGTGCTCGAGCAGCCCTCCATTTGGGGCTGTGAATAGGAGCATTCAACGCTCATCATTACAACTATTGTTGCAAAAGATTTCATTTTTAAACTGCTTAATATATGACTTTGTAGAGGTCTGACTTGTCTTTTCTTTGAGGTGGAAATATTTGTCACAATCTTGTTTTGCTGCCCAATAAATCAAAATGTTGGGCCTCTTGTAATAAAAATAGTTGCTTTGAAGTATAACCTTAAATGTCTAATTTCCTACCAGCAACAATGAGGCTTTCTCTAGCCATTTTGGGGGGGGGGGCTGGGTTTCTGGGTTTCCTTTTTTTTTTCCTCCTGTCCTTTTGTTTTTCTAACATGTGGGCTGTCTAATGACAGGATTTTATACTCCAGATGTTTTGGCGAGAGCAAGGAGTAAGCAATGGTACACATCTTAGACCTTCATACCACCCAAGTGGCTGTGACATCACTGGCCAGCATGAGCCTATCCAGACAATCTGGCCTCCCCTTATCCTTTATTTAATGCTGCTAACCCTTTAGTCATCAACACAAAATAACAGAAATTCTTTTATGCGGCTATTATTACACAGACATCCAAAGAGCAGAAAAAGAATCTAAAACCACACAAAAGTTAAAGCCCATGTGGTTTCAATAAGAAGAAAAGAAAGAGATGGTTTAATTAAGTAATAAGACTAGACTCCCCGGTGGTTAATAAGGTAATTTGCCACATGATTAAAGGTACCTGTATGCAAGTAGAATTTCTGCGGCAACATTCTCGCTCCAATGGATACTTTCTGGAAGCTGAGATTGTTAGTCACTTAGACACTATGGCTCTTTTGAAATAAGAGAAGGGAAACAACAAAGAGTCGAGTCACTTTTGGAATTCTTTCATCATTATCTCAATGTTTTCAAAAAGACGGGAGGAATCCCGGATGGTAAGGGGAGCAGCCCAG
This sequence comes from Perodicticus potto, assembly GCA_963574655.1. NCBI lineage: Eukaryota > Metazoa > Chordata > Mammalia > Primates > Lorisidae > Perodicticus > Perodicticus potto. The sequence continues at coordinate 62,210 of CAUYRH010102883.1, read as the reverse complement.
TGGCGGCAGGGCAGCGGAATTTCAGAGCGAGGATCTCCTGTCTGTGCTCTAAGCCCTCACACTATGGATGCATTGAGAGCCCCTCAAGGGGACAGGGATGAGGTCCTGCCCTGCCCATTCTCTGGAATGCAGGGACAGGTGCTTCAGGTCTAATCAGCCGATGCCTCTGAGACTAGTTCATGCAGAAAGCGCTTCCACGCGGTCAGTGACCGTCTACGCTCCTGCTTCTGTCTCTCTTTCCCGGGCACTATGTTGGCATGTCTCCATTGCTTCTTGTCTTTTCACTCCTTGGGGACTCTTCTCGGCTTTGCTCTACGTTCAGGTGGCAGGGCCTGAAGCAGACCACCAGAAGCCCCTGCGGCTGGGTAAACAGCAAAGGCTGCACAGCTGCTGGGAATGACAGGGGCAACCTGCTCCAAAGAACTCTGCCAGATGCCTGTGTGCCAAGAAGCTGAACTGGCTTATCTGAGTTCCAGGCTCCTGCCTGCTCCTGTCTATGTGACCCTAAGAATCTCACTGCTTCTCATCTGCTGCGCAGGAACAGTAACGCCTCGTCCACTTCATATAGCTGTAAATGCTGTGGTTCGAACTTCTTTGTAAACCATAAGGTGCTATAAGTACATATCATGTTACTATCATGATCTTCTCATGATCCTCTGAAGGTTCCCAAGGACTCGTTGTCTTGGGGCAAAAAAAGGTCCCTACCAGCTCTAATTGACCAGCTCTAATAGTCTTTATTGACCATTCATTCATCCATTCATTCACTTATTCAACAAGTGTCTGTTGAGTTCAGGTTATAATTATGAATAGGAAGGCAAAATCCTCACTCCCCTGAAGCTTGTGTTCTAGGGAATGACAGCTACCTAATAAGAAAGCAAATAAGATAATTAGATAGTACAATAAATGCTATAGAAGAAATAAATAGACTGACATAATGGGGAGTCGGTGAGATGGGAGCTACTCTAGACAAGGGTCAAAGAAGGCCACTTGAATATGGGCATTTATTTCAACTGCAAGATGATGGTAAGAAAAGCAATGAGAAGCTCACTCCAAGGAAAAGGGTGAGGCCTTGGTGCATGAAACTGTGCAGATGCTGAAGAACAGAAGAGTGGCCATGTGCCTAAGGCAGAGTGAGGTCAGAGAAATGGGCAGGGATCACACCAGATCCTGCAGGCCACAGTAACAAGTGCAGATTTTATTCTAAGTGTAAGGTAGTAAGCAGGTGTGTGATGCAATCTAGTGATTGGGTGCACATTATTAGACTTCCACACAGGCGGCTGTGTGGAAAATGGATTTTAAGGGTGCAAGATGGAAGAAAGAACACCAAGAATTGAATATCCACATGAGCAATGAAAGTGACTTGGGCAAGGACAATGGTCATAAAGAAAAGAGTGGGAACATTAGAATACAGTTTGGAAGTAGAACAGGGAGGACTTAGGATGGATCTGAGTTTACATGGTTTGAACAGTTCCAAAATTGACTAGACCATGGGCAAAGAAGGAAGCACTGGAAATTCCCAAGAAGGATGCTTTCTATTTTGTGGCCAGTTCCTCTCCAGGAAAACTGGGTTTGCAGACCTCTAGATTAGCCTCTGCAATGTCATTTGATGTACAGGGAGAGGTGATATCTCTAAATAAACCATGTCCTGACCACATATGGCTTGGTAAATGAAAATCAATATATTGATTCCCTTGAAAGGGCACAGGAAACCAAGATGGGCTCCAGACACTAGATAATCTTGTTTCAGGCTGACCCACAGACGCCTCGATTCAATTAGTGCAGTCTCTATCTGGCCAGAACTTTCTCTCTTTCTCTCTCTTTCTCATTTGAAAATAATTAGAGGTTTACAGAATTGCAAAGATAGGACAGAGAGTTCCCACGTACCCTTTACCCAATCTCTCAATGTTACATCTTGCATAACTATAATACAATATTAAAACGAGGAAACTGACATTGGCATAATGTGTGTGTATAGTTCTATTCCATTCTATCACAGGTGTAGATAGATCCCTGTAACCACCATCACAATTAAGAGACAGATCACCACAAAGATCTACTGGTATCAATATTTTACTAGTTGGGGTGATGTGTAGATACCTTATTTTCCTTGACATCTCTTCACTCCACCCACCCTGGATATTTATGGGTAATTGGCTCATATTTCCTCTACATATTTTGAAACCCACATCAAACAATGCCATGCTTTTGCTTTGATTATCAGATATAATTTAGGAAACTTAAGAGTAGAAGGAAGGTCCACTGTAATTCTTACTCTATGCATTATTCCTTTTCCTTCTGGATGCTCCAAGATTCCTTCTTTTAATATTTCCTTTCTGTTCAAGAACTTCCCGTAGCCATTCTTTCAGGGTGGGTCTGCCAGTGACAAAATCTCTTTGTTTTCCTTCATGTGGGAATGTCTTGATTTCCCTTCCTGGAGGATAATTTCCCAGGATGTAGAATTCAGAGCTGATGGTTATTTTCTTTCCAAAATGGGCCACTTCTTTCTGGCCTCTGGTCATGACGGATCCGCTGTCATTTCCTGGGTATGTAAAGCGGTGTTTTTCTTGTTGCTTTCAAGCTATTTTGTTTTTGGCCTTTAGTTTTCTGAAATTTGATTGTAAGGTGTCTTGGTACAGGTTTCTTCGGGTTTATCCTCTCTGGGATTCTCTCAGCTTCTTGAAACTGTAGGTTTCCTCATTTTTGCCAAATTTTAAAATTTTTCAGTCTTTACCTAAGTAGTTTTTCAGTTCCTCCCTCTTCCTCCTTGCTTTCTGACCATAGAAATGTTAGATCTTTTGTTATAGTCACACAGGTCTCTGAAAGGTTCTGTTCATTTCTTTTCTCATCTATTTTTCTCTATTGTTCAAACTGGACAATTTCTGTTGTTCTGTTTTGAAGTTGATGGATTTGTGCCTCTGTCCTCTCCCTTCTGCTATTGACCATATCCATTAAGATTTTTTTAACCTTGTCATTGTATTTTTCACTTCTAAAATGGTCACTTGGTTCTTCTTTACATCTTCTATTTTTTTCTGAGACTGTGTATTTATTCCCTTGTTTCAAGCATATTCCTAATTGCTTGTTAAGGCATTTTTATGATGGCTGCTTTAAAACCTTGTTGGATCATTCCAATATATGTGACAGCTCAGTGTTGGTGTCTGTTGATTCCCTCCATTCTCTTTTAGAAAATGTTCACTCTGGATCCCATTGTCAAAGAGACAACCATTCCTTGCTCCAAGGACAAGCACATTTCCTCTGGGCCTCCCATATTTTGATCTATGTCCTTTTTGGTTGCATAACAAAGGTATTTTTACAGTGGTTCGGGGTACTTACTTTGGGGTCTCAGAGACTCGGATTGAAACCTGATTCTACTACTTAGCAGCTCTATGGCTTTGGACAACTTTTTTACTTTTAAGCCTCAGTCTTCTTATCTGTAATGAGATATGGACACGTTTCTTAAGGCAGTTGGGTGGGGAGAGGGACAGGGAAAATAAAGTGATGTTTTTGTAATTGGTTCAAATTGTTCCATCATATTTGAGAAATGAGAACATTTAAACAAAAATTTATCATGAAAGATAGCATGATAAATAAGCGATCTTGCTTATAAAACATATAACATGTATATACATAAAACATATGTATACTAACAAATAACAAATGAGTGCCCTCCATCTAGACAAGACCATGGTCAAGAATTACACGATGGCCAGTACCTCAAAAGAAGTGTTGCCAGACTAGTAAATAAAAATACAGTAATTGAATTTCAGATAAACAAAGAGGAATTTTTTTAGTATCAATTTTTCCTATGTAATATTTGGGAAAATCTTTTGCTAAAATATCTTGTATTATTTATCTGAAATTCAAATTTAACCAGGTATCCTATATCTCATCTTGAGCTCTCATTTAGGGGGCTAATCCCCATCATGTTATCCTTCCTCCTACCTGAATTTCATGATAATTATTTGTTTGCTTTTCATTAGTTTTACCATGTATGTATTGATTCCAAAGTGTAAAGTTCATTTCTGCTTGTTTGGGATTACAATGGATCACTTTTATTATTTTTTCTAAATCATGTCAAATCCAGGCTCAACTCTCCACTAACCAAAGTCATGAGCAATCTAATACCAGTCCTTGTTTTTTTTGAGCTGTCACATATATTGGAATGATCCAACAAGGTTTTAAAGTAGCCATCATAAAAATGCCTTAACAAGCAATTAGAAATATGCTTGAAACAAGGGAATAAATATACAGTCTCAGAAAAAAATAGAAGATGTAAAGAAGAACCAAGTGACCATTTTAGAAGTGAAAAATACAATGACAAGATTAAAAAATCTTAATGGATATGGTCAATAGCAGAAGGGAGAGGACAGAGGCACAAATCCATCAACTTCAAAACAGAACAACAGGGAAGGGAGAATACTTCCCTCTCCTTAACCAGGTAATCTGGGAGCCTAATCAAAAATATCTGGGGAGAAACCTCACGTCGCCTCCAAAGATGCTTCTTGGCAGACTCACATACTTTTGTCACAGGCAGGTGACCCCACTGGTGGCTGCAATCCCAGCTGGCCTTGGAGACTCATTACTTTTGGTGCCCAGAGCCCACATGTGATTCTGAGCTATTTATTTTCCAAGCTCCAGCACCCTCTAGAGCAGTATTTTTCAACCATTTTTATCTCACAGCACACTTAAATTATGTCTATCAAAAAAAAAAAAAAAGAGAGAGAGAGAGTAAAAAAAATACATACTTAGTGTGCTTTGAACTTCTTTTGAAAATAATTTCATTAATGATCTTTAAAAAGTGTTTGTGGCATACTGGCTGAAAATCACTGCTCTAGGGCTGAGTACATGTGGCTTGAATTTCAACACTCCGTGGAACCCACCTATCGCCCCTCTTGCCTCGTCCTGACTCGGGGGAATTTCACGCTCCCCTTCTTTGAGCTCTTCTTTCTCAATCCTTAGAAAGAAAAAAACAAGTCTTTCTGTTTCTGGGTGGGCAGGCTCAGGGGCTTCTGGGGAGAAGTACTGGATGATTTATGAGCCAGTGGTCCATCACCGGCCCAGATCTGGTTGTCTTTCCTAAGGGAAAGAGGGCTCAGCCCTTAGAAAAGCAGGAGGGACTTTCTGTCCCCCAGGAATGAAGAGCTTACTTCTTACAGGGAGCATAAATAAATAATGTAGTTATATTTGCATATTCTGCTACATTAAATTCTCAAAAATTTACATATAAAGCACTCATCTCAGTGTCTGGAAAATAACGAGAGTCATTAAAAATATCACCAGCATTATTTTTGTATGATCTTTTCTTGTGCATCAGACTTTTCTCTCAAGTTGCAGAAAGCCAGAGTCCAGCCTTTAAGGACCACCCACGGCAAAATACATTGTGTCGCCTCTACCTCTTCTCTTTTTTTTTTTTTTAAACCCCAGTTGCAAACTGTGAAAATCAACATTGTATACATCCTGGAAGAGAAAACAAGTGGTAGCAGGCAGCAGACAGGCTGAAGGGCAAGGGCGTGGGAAGGAAGGAAAGGCTGTCTCCTCCTGGCCTTGACAGCACAGGGAGCTGCGTGTATGCCAACACGGGCCTCTGGGCCCTTCCCGGCCACCTGGCCGGCTCCTCTCCCCAGCTGCCCCTCTGAGTCCCTGCCCAGCTGAGGCCCATGAAACCGCGACAGAGACAGAGTGGGGGAGAAGTCTGCCCGGCAGGCCCCAGGGAAAGCTGGCCCAGTAAATATCTGCTGACCACCACACTGGTCACCGTCTGTCAAAGAGGATGACACAAACAAAGGCAAATAAGTCAACAAATGTCTTTACTTGAATTTGATGAGGATCAAGGCCACCACAAAATAAGTCACAGAGCTGGTGCGGTACGTACTGTCTTAAAAGCCCTGACACTCTACATTTGCGAAGCAGGAGATCTTTCCAAAACTGGAGGCAATATCTGAGCCCTCTTTGTTTGATAGAGGACTAAAATTCCTCTTTGTTTGGAAAAATGTAAAAGTGGAGTCAGCTGGGATTTTTGTCTCATCAGATTTCCTGTGTTGTTACTGGGTATTGAATCGTCAGGTACCTGTCTGTCAGGCTCCAAGTGAGCCAGCACGCTCCGATTTCCACGGAGCATCTTCGCTGAGACTAGGAGAAAGCAAAGGACATATGGGCTTCCTTGACTGTTTACCGATCACCCTGAATTGCAGCATTCCAGACCATAAGCCAAAAATACTTCTGGACTCAACAACCCCATAGGATGTGTGAACTGAGCTTGCAGGAACAAGGTGGTTTTCTGTGTAAAGGGCCCTAGGAGAACATTTCGATGTGGTTGGGAAGAAGATGCTGCCTTGTACGCTGAGTGGGCCTCAGAGATTATTCTGGGTTTTGGTTAGTTACATCTAGTATCATGTAAAGACCCGTCCAAGGTTTCAGACATACATTCTTGTTAGTTTTGTTGTTGTTGTTGCTACTCGCATCGAAGCTTTGGATTATAACTCTTCATAAAGAAATGCAAAGACCCATCACACCAGATGGGAAGGACCACGCCTGACAGATAGCAGGTGGCGTTTTGTTAAGAGAAGTTCTGGAATTCTATCTCAGTCAACTTAGCCAAAGGGGAAGAATAACTTTGGGCCCACACGATCCGCTTGTCTGTAGAAAGAGAAGGAGGGCCCTTTCCTGTTCTGTCTTTGAAGCCAGTCTGAGTCAGACTCCCCTCAGGAGGAGTTGCAACATGAATGCCTGTCAGCGATGTGGCTCACTCTGAGGAATGGGCTTCCAGGACCAAGGCAGCCTTGGGAGGAACATGTGTGTGACTCTTACCAGTTCACAAGGTCTTCCATACCCTTTATCTTCACAGTCCCTGGGGTCTATTACTGTGTCCTGTCTGCATCAGAGCAAGGAGAGCCTGAATAAAGCCGTGTGACCACAGAACTCACAGTAGACTGTCAGCCATTGGCACAGGGGTCTATCTGGGACACAGGTCTTCTGATTACACATCTCATGCTTCTTTTTTCCCCTTCTGATTTTAGAAGTATCGCCAGTTTACAGAGAAACTCTGGAAAGTACAGGCGATGCTCTTGCTGTTGTTCCCAGCACCACATGTTGAGCTGCAAGGCCCTAGTACCCCTATGCTTAGGCCTGTAGGCACCACTGTGGGCCAGGTGTCTTTCCCATCCAGCTTTTCTCCTTCTCTTTTCCCTCTTTGAAGCCATTATCAACTCATACAGAAAGCTGCTTGCAGGCCACCACCCCTTCAACTCACCCAACAGATCTAGATACTTCTAGAAGCTTCTACACCACCCACCTCCTCATTCTCCCCTTCCATCATCCCATTGTCATCTCTTCTAACCTCTAAATCCCCAAGACATCATGGGCAAAGTGGTTCAGGGATCTCTTTGTCTGGTTCCTGCCTATCACCAGGGAGCTCTGGAGGGGCACCTTCAGGAAGCCTCACCTTTACCCCACAAGTTGCCATCTGACCCATGGCAGTTTTCTTGCTTAAGAGGATTATGAGGCCAGCTCTTAAAACAATTTTCCAGCCAGAAAAGCACCCCTGCAATAAACCTTGTCATGCATACAGCTTTGTCACTATTTCTCAATATTTCTTCTTTAGAATAAACTCCTAGAGCTGCAACTACAGGACCAAGAGGTAGGACAAGGCTGGGCCTCGTGTTCAGCATCAGCTTCCGTCCTTTCCCTGAGGCCACACTGCCTAACACTGGGGCCTTGAGGGCTCTGAAAAATAGAGAGATCCTCCCTGCTCCCAGATACAGTTCCAAATCAGCTCTTTCATGATGACTGAAATCCACACTACCCTGTTTGGGTTATAAGCACAGAGATGTTGTGAAAATACAGAAGTCACCATTACCCCGGTCAGAAAATGGGCCACACCACGGACAGGCATTCACGTTTCAACTCAAAGCCTCCGTCCAACTTAGGAAGCCCTCACTGAGCCTGAGCGCCAGGGAGTTTAGGTTTCATTGTTGTTGGGGATGTGGGTACATAAAGACGAGAAACGGTGCAGAAGAAGGCAAATATAAAACTCAGGTCTCCCCCGCACCCCTAGCTTTCCCCACGCTACTTTGTATGAACCGAAGGGCTGGGAGGATAGAATAGCCGGGCACTGCCAAGGGGGTTGTCCCATGATGACAGAGAGGAGGAAAACAGTGCCCACAGACAGGGGGACAGAGAGGCCTGCAACCCACCCTAATGCCGCACAATTGTCTTTTCCAGTAGGGGGATGGCTGCCGACTGTGTGGCTCTCTTCACCTCTAAACTAGAACTCTACTACCCCAGGTCTAAAATTCCCAGACACAAAAGGGATGAGCCAAGGAGGTGACACAAGTGCTTTGGGAGCTTCCCAGATGCTGGGGATCACCCACCCTGAACCACTTCCTCCTATGTGGCTTCCCAGCGGGCCTGGGGTCCCCTCCAGAGGCAGCCTCGTCCAGTCACAATGAACACTCAAAAGCAAATTGCGCAAAGGAGAGTGCACAAAAGAACAATTAGCAAAGTATAGGAATCAAAGAAGCGTCAGGAGCTGCACGTGTTATGGACACTGCTTTTAAGAGAGAAACAACAAGCCCTCCGCCTGGGAGCCACCCCTCGAGGCGGGCCGTGGCGGTTCCCACCGTCCATTCCTCAGCACCTCATCTCCAGTTGGAATGGACGCCACCTCTCTTCTCTTGGCCTGCAATGGATGGTATTTGCCGGTTTAAAATGCAGGAAGAAAAAGGCTCATGTTGTGCTTTTTACTTCTCCAGGGTAGCATCTGTTCCCAACCACAACAGCGCTGCTGGCTGAAAGACATATGCCAGGGAACTCTTTCTTTTTTTAAATCTGTGATTTTTGAATTTCCAAAAAAAAGTTCCTCTTACGGTTTTTTGATTGGTATCTTTACCTGAAGGCCTCACTCCTCCTGGTATTCCTCCTTCCCTGGGAAGGATTGGCATTTGTAGGCCTGGTACTTACCCAGCCCCAGGCGGTGGGAGGGTGTCAGCAACTAATCGATCAATTGTTCACATGAAGTCTGGGCACCTGGGATTTTTCAAAAGTGATTTCAGTTCCCACGCGTGACAAGGTGGTTGTCAGCAAGATTCTATCCAAAACACTCTTTATTATTATAATCTATTTTGTTGGTCTCATTTTTTAAAGGAGAAACACATGCTTTGTGGTGGCTTAGTTGATATGCCACTGCTTCAAAAACTCGATCTTTAATGTGCTCGTTTTTAGTAAAGCAAAGATGAATTAAGGAGAGACCGTGTGTAAAACAGCTCCTAGTCTACAGGGTAGGTGAACAGGAATAGCATTAAAAAAAATAGAAAATTCTGGAACCACATGACATGAAAGATCACTGGAAAACAAATTTGCCCATCTCTTACCCCTTCTTCCCTAGCATCTTAGCAAGACAATATTCCCAAGTTCAGAGCAAGGATGCAGTGCGAGAGGTCCCTTTCTCCGTTCCAGCATCATATCTCGGCCGCACATGAATGACTGAAGTCTTTGCAGCCTTCCTTTCTGAAGCAAGCCATGGAGACAGATGGGAAAGCTGTCTGCTGATTCACTTGGCAAGATACGTCTTCTCAACGTCGTCTTGAGAAACAGGTACTAGCTTAGTGTCCAAGGATGTACTGCTTAGAGAAATGGGCATCAACTCTGTGCCAGAATTTTCACAAAGGGACACCAGAAGCCCTGACGGAGACAAATAAGATGGGAGAAGAAAGTAACACCAATAATAACAAGATGGACAGAAATCAAAGAATAACAACACTACCTGACATAAATGGACACCTGCCGTATGCCAGGCACAGAGATAGTTTCTCCATTTTATGGGAGAAAACTGAAGCTTCGAGGTCAAGTAATTTCCTCAGGGCCACAGAGTCAGTTACTGAGATAGTTAAAAGCATATGTTTTGGCCAAAGACTGGCTTGGGTTGAAAATTACGTGATTAACAATTAATCGCTTAATAATTAAGCAGTTTGGGGCAAACATTGAATCAATCTCTGCAACTTATTTGCCACCTTGTAACACAGAGTGTGACTTCACCCTGCCTCCAGTAACTGGGGAGAGGAAGGGGCTGCAGGAACTACAGCCCGGGAACTGGAGCAGAACCTTCCACACACCAGCACTCTTCCTCTCTCGGTTCTGCTGGCCTCTGCCCGGGGATGGCGGCCTCATCCCCTCTGGCTGCAAACAAGCCTTCCTCAGATGACGGAAACTGTGGCCATATGCAGGTAATCTCCCAGTGAACAGAGAGAGCTTTTTCCTTGCTTTCTGGCTCAGGGTCCAGGTGGTTCCAGGGTCTTGATGCTGCCTACAGACGCCAGTGGCATTTGTACAGAGGTCTTTCAATAAAAAATGTCTGTTGCTAAAAGGGTGGGGGGAATGACTTCATTTTTGATATCTGATGGCTGACGGCTCTTAAGAATGACACCTCCCTCTTCTCTTTCCCCCCCACGTCTTGGCAAGCTGATTGACTGTTCCTTGGAGTTGGCTGGTATTTTAAATCATGCCCAAGATCCCTCCCCCTGGCACCACCCCTTAATCACCACAAAGACGCCAAAGCCTCCCCCTTTTACTGCTCCTTTAAGCCTTATCAGTCCTGCTTGGGAGCTGCCAGCTTAACCCTTTCACACCCTCTCGGCGTGTGTGGCATCATCAGTCTCTTCCAAACCAAATTTGGGCTGGGCCCACCTGCCTCTTCAGGTTGGAGAAAGCCTGAGCACCTTCTCCTTCTCCACTGTGCCCACGCCCTGCAACTGATCTGCTTGACCTCATCAGTCTGCCTCGCTTTCCGGTTTCCCTTCGGGTTTAGTAAACAAGAGGCGCAGGCAGCTCAGAGCGAGGACGGAGGGGCTGAGCATTCCTTCCACACTTGTCCCACTTGGTGCACATCTCCAGCTGTTGCAGCCCCCCATTTCCCACCAGGCAGCCTCCACCCCATTAGGAGCTCACTGCTCCTCCCATCCCTCCAGCCCAAGGGGCATCCCAGTTCACCAAGGCTGATGCCTCTGACTGCCTCCACTTCCCTTGTTGAGTCCCTTATCCCTGCAGTAAGGAGCCCTTCCACAAAGTCTCCTTACTGGAATCTTCTGAATTCAATTCTGTTTCCTGCCGGCCCCCCAACTGATACTCTTTAAGCTTCAGTCTCCTCACTGATAAAATCGAGATAGCTAGTTACCCTTCATAAGAAGTCAGAGGATCATCGTGTGATAATTCGGATAACTCAGGCAAGCATTTAGTATATGGCCTGCATGTGCGAAGTAAACTCTACTTTTGTTGTTGCTATTTTTATTACTTACAACAGTAATAATAATAATAATAAATGGTGACACAAGACTTAGAAATCCAGGTCTCTTTGTTTGTCAAGTTCATGATTTTCCCACCAGGCTGCACTTTCTTCTTTAGAGAAAAGAGGTCAGACATCTCCCAGACTGTCTTGGAAATATCATATTTAGACTGTCACATGAATTAAATCATTCCTTATTCCTTACTTAAACAAAAGTTCTCCAGCTCAACAGATTTGTCAGTTGAATGGGAGCTCGCCAAAAGAACAAAGTGTGCTGCTTTCCTTTCAACATCCCAACGCCAGACATGATTCCACGTCCTTCACCCACCAGGGACTTTCTGGAACATCACCGTCTCGTAAGGCAGCCAATAAGGATTAACCATAAATCACCGTAATTAATATTTAAATGATAGGGTTTTTTGCAAATCCATTATCAGAAACCAAATATTCATTAGACAGCAGACATGACCTTTAGGGCTTCTAAACATTTGTGTCCACAACTCAAGATGCTCTCCATCTGCTGATGCTCACAGAGGCAGCTCAGATGAGACAGAAAATTCTATTAGTCCTTAGAAATAGCCTGGAAATGTGATTCCCAGAAAGACAGACTCTCAGGTCACGGTGACACAGTGTATGTGGATGAGGATGAACTAAGGAAAGAGGTAGAAAAGCTGTGGAAACTTAAGGAGCTTTGGGCGACGATACAAATAACTTGAGTTTAAGAGGTCACTCTGCTCTGAAGTCCCCTCTGCCCACCTTCCTGGAGATTTTTTTCCTACAATTATCTCTCCTCCTGTAGAGCAGAAAGCAGTGAACTAAAGAGGCAGTGATTTTTGGAACCAACCAAGTTGGGGGAAGGATTCCATTATGAAAATCATTGAAAATTATCACTGCTCCAGGGTGTGATCTCTCAACAGATGAGTCACGGACAGGAACCTGGCACTGGGTATAGTAACAGCTAGGTATAATGGAGAATATATGTTTTTGAAACCGAAAAACTTGAGTTCAAATCCCGAGCCTGCAACTTACTAGCTGTGAGCCCTTGAGCAAGTCACTGGACCTCTCTGTGCCTCTTCTTTAGTAAATGAGAGTAATGATACTGATCATAAAGGTTATCTTGAGTATCAGATCAAATTTAGAAAAATCGTGCAGCACAAACATCATATACCTTTCATAAATAAGAGCTGTTTTTGCCAATGACCTCTCTCAGTACATCACTCATGTAAAGCTAACACATGAGTAGACTGTATAGGAAATGAAAACTGTAACACACCCGAGCACCAAGACAGGAGTCACAAGACTGGGATTCAGGTCTGAGGTTGCCAATAACTTGCTGTGTTCTTGGGCAAGTCACGGCATCTTAAATGCTAACAGGGGCCCTTGAGCTATTTTCAAAATCTTGGAGAGTCCACTGGGGAACTTCTAATTATTGGAGCTGAGGCTGCCTAAGCCTTTGCTTTTGGAAGGAATTATCTCATAGTCTCATGACAGCCTGATTATTTTATTTTGATCTCATGTTCTAATTGGCAGCTACATACGAATTTAACAAAAGTAAGAAAAATCAGTGAATTATTATTGGAAAATTTAGGGTGTTGAAAGGAAGAGCTCACAGAATTCATAGGAGATTCCTTGTAATGAAAAGTCTAGAAACCATTTCCTAAGAAGGCACTTACCGGCTCTACCATATTTATTTGTAGCATTCTTTTTAAAGACCCTGATTCTCCAGAATTTTCTCCCACCAAGGAGGCTAAGAGATATCTCAGCTCATTTTCCCTGGCCTCTCCTCAGCACATAACACTGCTTCTAGGCATGTGATACTAGCCATACGTCACCCATCTTTATACAGTGGTGTCTCTCCGGCCATTGATCTTGAAAAGGTGAACAGGATATTAAATATCAACTTATTTTTTTCCAAAAAAATTTCTCGAGCAAATACTTTAAGCAAGACACTGGTCTAGATAATCAGAACACAGCAGTAATCAAAACAGACAGATTCCCTGCCCTGGTATGGTTTACACTCTAGTGGGGGAAGACAGATAATAAACCAAACCATCAAACAGATATGTAGTATCATGTTAAAGATAAACGCTCTGAAGAAGAAAAGGGCTTGGTAAGATGGTCCAGCTGACACATCAGAGCAGGTGGCAGCGAGGAGGGTCAATGTGAGCAGAAACGTAAGGGAGGTGAGGGAGTTGAGGGAAGTGTGCCCCAGGTGGACAGTGGAGCCAGGGACAGGTGTGGACCCCACAGGGCCTTGTGGGCTGTGGGCAGGACGGGGAGTTTTATTCCACATGTGTGATTGAAAACCACTGGAAGGGACCCTTGACAATGATCTCATCAACAGCAAGCCCAGGGCAAGGACACCAATTAGTCTGAACAGCCTGGTGGTGACAGAGTAACAGGAAGCAGCAGCCGGCTGCCTTCCATCCCTGGGTTGGAATGGAATGTGTTCCCACTCTCACCAGAGGAAGTCTCTACCATGCCTGAAACCCTAGTGCTGCTCTTTAACGCTGGCAATACTCAGAGCAATTAAATATGAAAATCCATTTTTAGCGTGAAGATTAAAATGACAGCAAGTGGTATTCCAGGTGGATGCAAACCTGTCACTGAATCGCATAGACTTTGAACTAGAAGAGCATTAATTCCCAGCCCATCTATTTCCCCATCCAGGCCTGTTTAGGTGTGCCTACATCGGCGTGTTTGCTAGAGTCAGGCTTTTTTACCCGGAAGCAGTGACAAGGGACGCATCCATTACAAAATGAAATCTCATTTTTTTCTGCCTCGCTGCCTAGGACACAGGTCTGGCTTTCTCATCTACAATGTCTGCCCTTTAAATTCTTACGGGGGGGCCCAATTTTGAATCGTCAACCATATTATTCCTATTAAAAGCTCAGACAAAAGAATGTATTTAAGAGGGTTTTCAGAGTCTCCTATCACAGCATTCCCAGAGTTAGCAGAGAATGAATACATTTATCACAAGGCCCATGACCACAGCCTGAAGTAACTTGCTTCAAAAAAGAACTTTCTTCAAAGAGACTTCATCATAAAAGTGTTTTTGTGACTTTTTTGTTATATACTATACATCGTAATATATGCATATTTGTTTTAAAATGTATTATTTTTAAATACCAGTTAAACTTCTCAACTTTTTCTTCCCCTTCCACTTGCACGTTTGCATAAAAAGAGCATCCTGAGTGTGTCCTATGTTCAACATGTGGCCTTGGGTCCTCCCTGGCATTCCAGGTTACATACCTGGGAAGAAACGCCACCCATGTCAACCAGCGAACCTTTCAAGTCAAACGACCAAGGACTTATCCATCCAGCTTATATCACTAAGTTCTCTTTAGAATTTCTTCACATCATGTTCAGAGTTTTTATTTAGAGGCCCTGTAAGAAACAGCCATATTTATAGCTTGTTGTTACCATGCCCATCATAAAACAACCCACACAACAAATTGTTCTCAGAACTCAGGACATTTCTCTCTTTCTGCAACAGCATCCTTTTTAAAGACAAGACTTCATGAATTCAGCATTTTTTCCTGTTCTGTTATACAGAGATGTTTAGTGTTTAATTCTAGCATTCCTCAGTCCACGTTTCTGGTATCAATTCCTCTTCTGATACCACCAATCCACCTCACCCTTCATTAATCAGTTTTAGGGTTTTCATGTTCATTTAAGTGTATTTCAGGTAGATGGACCCTGTATTTCTCAATGTAAGCAATTTCAAATATATTTGAGCTAAGTTGTCAATGTTAACAACTCCATGAGCGTTTGTATTAAAGAGAGAAATAGAAAGAGTTTCGTTCATTCATTCTTTCTTTCGTTCAGCAAACACTGACAAAGGTCCTGGGCTAGCCTAGAAAGAGGGGCAATTGTAATGGGCAATGAATTTCTTTTTCCTTTTCACCAGGAATAGACGAAACAGCCTCTAAAGATCTCCAGTCCAATGTTTCTACTAGATACATTGTCAACCATATTTTCCCTAAAAACAAGTGGAGCTTACCCACCTTAAAGGATCCGAGTCTGGAGCATGTGAACCAAGCACCCGCATTCCAACTCTGCCTCCCAAAGGAACCATGCCAAATTTTTATTAACTACTTGACGCATTTTGTTGAAATTCATGACGTATCATTTGTCATCTTAAAATAAATGCCTACTTTAAAATTCCAAGGGCGCATGTAGTCCAAAGATGTACGAAGTGTGTTTTGACTGCTGCCTCTGCAAGCTCAGATCTTGGCTGCAAAGACTCTCCTGTATAAACCATGGTCCAGGGTGAACAGCAGACCAGGTATCCTGTAGCCAAGTTCCACAGCATTAATTTGCTTCTAAATATTAATACTTAAGAAGCCAATTCCTAGATTTCTTCAGGGAGGCAAATACCAGCAAGTGATTGCCAACTCCTGGGAAAATGGTGGCAGACTTAGTCCCCATCCGCTTTTAGTTTTGATGTGGTCCACATGGCTTTGCATTGTCAGTGCAAACCTTCGTCTATCTTCCACCACTCAAACATCCACATCATATGAGATCCAGGCACTTAAGCCAAGTACTTCTCATACCAATAAGATTCCCTGGGAAGAAATCAGCCCTTCCCGGTGCCAAGTATCCAAACACAGACCAGTGCTCCAACCACTGGCGGCTGCTCTCATGGGAGCCTGGGAGAAGCTTACAGAATGATGAATACCTGTGTCCTTCTCACTCCCACACAGTTAAATACACTCATACCTGCATTTCCCTAGACAATACCTATCCCTTCAAAAGGCCAGGAATCCTCTGTTCTATCACATGGATGATTTCAAAGCAGTGTCATTAAATTACCTTCTAATTAATTGACTCTCAGTAGTGCCAAACCAGATTGCTAGAGGCAGAGTGGGGACTGAATGATTTGCTTATCACCCAGGCCAACACTAGAAATTCTAAACATCTGTGAACAAACGGTGGTGAGAGGCCAGAGACCAGCATGCAACCATTTCTAACCCAGGTACTGCTTGGATAGGCAAGAGGTGGGATGAAATTGACACACAAAGGCAAGTTGAAAGCCCTTTGTAAAATTGATCTCCCAGTAATGTATAATGTTTTACACATGGAGGTCATTCCATAAATATTAGCTGATTAGGGTGTTCCTCAAATACTTATTTCTCCTGGACAGTCCAGTAATCCCCTCAACCTACACTCCTTGGTCCACTCTCTGGCATGGCTGTGCCCCAGCTTTTAAGACCAGCCTAATCCTTGGACTGACAGAACAGAAGAGCTTGGGGTTCAGGACCTCATCATTCTTGCTGCTGTTACCTTTCTTCAGAGAACATCTGTTCCATTGGTGATCATTTTACTCCTCTTGTTCTAAGCCAGTCAGCCTCCTGCCTCATTCATCTCATCAATTACCCTACTCTGTCCCCTCTCGTCTCAAAAGAGGAGTCCCTGTTCCTTTCTAAAGCCACCTAAACTCCCCCTAACCACCTCTGCCAAGGCCTTGCTCATTCACTTATTTCCTCTCTCCTCTCTTCAGAAGTTAAGCTCCCCCCACTTCTACCTACCCATCTTTTTAAATCTTTCTGTCCCATTCTAAAAATAAGTTTCCCTTGATTCTGCTTCCCCTCCCACGACAGCTCTTTCTCACCTTCTCCCCACAATGACGAGGCTTCCCACCTCCTCTGCTCACTCTTCATTCTTTCCCCCAACCCCGCAACACATGGCCATCTGTCCTCTACCTCCAATGCTCCAGAAAACCAGCTCTGCTGAAGGTTACCGGTGCCTCCCTGTCACCAGCCTACTGGGATATCTGTCCCTCTCATCATGCCACCACATTGGGCCTTGTTGGCTGTGTCCATAACCACTTTCGGCCCCCACCTCATCATTTCTTCTTGTTTTCTCTCTTTGTTCTTTTCTGTCCCTCTTCCCAGCTCTTTCTCCATGGTCCCCCACCTTGCCAAATAGCAATTCTGCTTCTTTTTTCTCCTTGCTTTTCTCAAAAACAGTGTTGCCCAGTGCTCAGGGACAGCTTTCTGAAGTTAGGCATTCTTGGGTTATATATTCTGGTTCTACTGCTCATGAGCTATGAGACCTTAGAAAAATCACTTAACCTCTGTAAGCTTCAGCTTCCCGTCTAGAAAACCAAGGCAAATAATTATATTAATAATTGCTCTTTCATAGAGTTGCTGTTCCAAGCATGCAAAGGGCAAAGCCAGTGCTGCTACATAGAAAATGTAATACATTGGAACTGTTGCTATTTAATTAGCACCCTTATCACCATGACCCCCAGAGTGACCTCTTCTCATCTTCTTCCCTGAACTCAGCTCATGTACTTGGTTCATGACATTCACCTCTACATCCCCAGCCCTGTCCTCCCCTTATCTTTTCAAACCAGCTTCTCTGGGATATCCACAGGCACCTCAAACTCTACAAATCCTGTGGTGGGCTAAATTGTGTCCCCAAATCCATATGTTCAAGTCTTACCCCAGAAGGTAGCTATATTTAGAGATAAGGTCTTTAAAGAAGTAACTGACTTAAATGAGGCCATGAGGCTAGGTCCTGATTCAACATGACTGGTGTCCTTATAAGATGGCGATTTTCAACTGGTGTCCCACCAAAATTTTTAAAGATTATGAATTGAATTATTTTCAAAAGAAAGTTCAAAGCACAGTGTATTCTTTTTCTTACTCTTTATTTTTGTTCAGCATGGTTTAAGTGTGCCGCAGAAGTTTAACTATAGGTTCAAGTGTGCCGTGAGATAAAAAAGGTTGAAAAACTCTGTTCTAAGAAGAGGAAATTTGGACACAGAGACACTAGGAATGCTCAGACACAGAGGAAACACTGAGAAGGCAGCCATCTGTGAGCCAAGGCGAGAGGCCTCAGGAGACACCATGCCTGCCCAACACCTTGATCTTGGGCTTCCAGCCTCCGCAGCTGTGAAGAATATTTTTCTGTTGTTTAAGCCACCCAGTCTATAGTAGTTTGTTACGGCAGGCCTAGAAAACTAACACATGCCCCGAGCAGAAGTCGCTGTCTTTCCTAAAATACGAGCCTCCTCCTCCCTCCCTGTCTGCTCCTTCTTCCCTCATAACCCACATGGAGTCGGCCCCTGAGAGCTGCTGGTTTGAATTCCTGAGTAACTCAGTCTACGCATCACCTTTCTCGCTCAGCCCTGCAAGATCTTTCATCTGGTCTATTGCAAGAGCCTCCCACTGAGTTTGTCTTTCTCAGTTTTTCTCCATTTTAGTCCCTCCAATATACCAGTTAGATTAATCATTCTAAACCACAAGCTTATTTGCATAGGCCTTCAGCAAAAAGGCTTTCATGAACCCACACTGCCTGGTAAAAGCTTCTCAGACTGACGCTGAAACCATCCCCAATGTGGCTCTAGCTTACCCATCGGTCTTGTGTCTTGCCATATCCTTCCTTAGACCTTTATTCTAGCCAAACAGGAAAACTAACTGCTCTTGAGAAAAGGCTCCACCCTTTCTGCCCACTCCCTGGACTAAACGCCTCCCCATTCCTTGTTTGCATTCAGGCTTCCCTTCCCTGTTCCCTACAGGAAGAGGTCTTGGCATTGGACTCAGTCCACTCCCACCCCAGCTGATGAAAACAACCTGTGTTACTTATATATCCTCTCATCTCTCCTCCCCAACCGTGAACCTGCTGAGGCTAATCCTCACTCACCTTCTACCCCTCATGGTGCCCCACACAGCCCTAGCACACACCTGCCTCCTCCACGGTGTGGACTGGACAAGCAAATGAGCGATGTAGCAAGGTCAAGGAGACCAACAGCCTTGACATATGCCATTCTCAAGAAAGAGCCGCTGGCCCTGATTTCCCTCTAATAATTTAGGTTGTTTCTTCAACTAACCAAAGTGAACCACTTGTCTATGTTATTTTCTGGAACTTAACCACTAGGGATGAGTCAAATAACTAAAACTTTTCTTAAAAAGAAAAGGCTATTGGGAGACACAGAGCCCAGTTATGATGTCATTAACACTCAACCATTGCGTCATGGCCTTAACTTTATTAATGACTCCTGTACAGCCGTTCTCGCACCCATCCCAAACTATTCAATCTCTGAGAAGCACTTTCCACAGATGCCATAGCTGTCCTTTGCGGCTTCCCAAGTGGTTCCCTTGCCCTCCCACCCTGCTGCCGTCTGCCATTCCCTGTGAGCATACATTCCGGAACACGAGTGGCCTGGAGTCAGGTCACGGACGTGCACCATGGAATCTGTTCTGGCTGCTCACTCCTGGCAGCCTCCGCTGGGCTCACGCATGACCACACTCTGGTACTTCCCCAAAGCCATTCGAAGAAGGGCCTAGGGCATCTGGGTTCTCTTTTTACTGATCAGCAGATCATGCATTTGCAATGATCAGATTGGACACAGTTCTTTGGGTTATTTTATACGGTTTTAAAATGAACATGAATTCATTCCTGTGTGCTATGCCAGGGACTCTCCCGCAACAGGGCTGTTCAGGGCAACCACGAGGTGGCTGCTTTGCCATGGCACTCAAGAACAATGCGTTATAACTTGCTACCTCCATTCTAGGAAAGGGAGATTCTGCCAAGCTAGTTATTAATTTGCTTGTCTATTTTGGCAAACAGAGATGTAGCTCTACCTCTCTTAAAACAAGAAAATGAGCTTGTCTAAACAAAGCCTTAAATATTAAATAAATTGTGGGAACACCTAAGACTCAGAGAATGTCAGATCACATGCTCACTACTCAGACATAATCTTTGGCCCTCTGAGCCGCAGTTTCTCTGTCTGCAAAAGGGCATAGCACCTGCTTCTCTCCCCGTCAGTATTGTTTGAATCTAACCAAATGACTATGTGATTTGAAAACAGCACCACATAAATATATTGCTTATTTTGCACGTGTTTTTGTTTGTAACTGCTCGAAGTTTTCTTATCAACATATAAAAGTTTAAATAAAGTTTCTATAACTCAGTATGTGTTTGTGTCAATCACTCAGTCCCACCACCACCACCATTAAATTTCAGTGTACTAAGTATGAATTAGAATAGCATGTATTTTACCAGGTGCCTGATACATGGTAGGATTCTATACCTACTAACAAGTTAGCTAGTTCATCTTAAAAGCTTTGTCTGATGCGCCTATGTTACACACTGGCCGTATTCATATTCTGTAGTCCTGTGGTTCTTTCTATACATTTTGCAAAATACAACGGCCAAACCAGCAAAGTATCTAATGCTATGGAATACATTATTTTACCCGTGTTCTGCCTGGCTCATTACAGTTTCTCCTCCACTCCCAAAGAGTGTTGGAGTGAAGATAGAGTGGATGACACTAGAAGGGACGCAGAGGAAGAGATGAGTGTATGCACAGAACTCTGATCAGAAGACTTGGGACCCAATCTAGATACTTTCTACCCAAGCTTCAATTTCCTTACACTGGGGAGAAAAAAAATAAAGGAAAAAAAAAAAAAACCCAGGAGTAATAAAATGTTTGTTACATGATAAACAAGATAACGCTAAGGATTCTAATTATTTTCACATCATAAAAGATGTAAGAACCCCTAAAGTGAAAACATTGGGGTTGTTTTGAACAGCAAAATACAAATGGGATCTTGGTTCTTGAATGAGCAGCTATATTCTTTCCCATTCTTCATCTTCAAGGGGGTGCAGGGAGTCAGGCAGGGTGCCCAGAAACAGTGTCCTCACGGAGCCTTTCAGTCTAGCTCTGTTCTAGCTTTACTTGGTAATATACACTTAATTCTCTGATAGTCTCTATTTCCCATGTGCTCTGAGTTCTTTAGACTTATGTAAGGATTTGTCAAAGTTTTGAGAGCCACCCTCTAAACGCTCAGTGATGGTATACAGATAACTAGAGGCAGAATATATTCTGGGAAAATAAAACTTTTTTAAAAGTAGATGAGTTCCTCATCATACCATATGGCCATTTAAGTGATCAGATGCACCTATATGTGTTATTGATAGAAAAAAGGAATATATTACATATACTTCTAACTGTGAGGAATTACATCATTAAAGAATTTAGAAACAGAAATTGTTTCTTATTTGGGTTTGAAAGAGCATGGGGGAATTAGACACATCACCATATGGATAACTTTAATTCTAATTTGCATTTTAATGGAAATGAAGCTTCAAATGCTTCAAATGCTTCCTTCTCTGTAGAGTCTTTGAGAGAGTAAGCCTTTTGTGGGTCTCTCTAGCTTAAGCAAACCAGATTTCAGCCAGTAACTGGCTTTCCAGAGAGTTCATATACTCTAAAAGCATTTAAGGAAAAAATGTTGCATATTAGTATGTTAAGCCACTAATAACACACAGTGAGAACCCTCAAACACTGGTGCCAAGAGTACATGATTTCTTTCTTTCTTTCCTTTTTTTTTTTTTTGAGACAGAGTATCACTCTGATACCCTGGCTACAGTGCCAAGGCATTAAAGCTCACAGCAACCTCAAGTTCTTGGGCTCAAATGATCCTCTTGCCTCAGTTCTTCTATTTTTAGTAGAGAAGGGGTCTCGCTATCACTCAGGCTGGGTTATTTACTTATTTTTCTGTAAAGAATTTTTTTTCCCTAATTTTAAGGGTGTTCTACACTCTGAACCAAAGAAATTTGTATAAATTAGATTATCTAGAATCCCACCACCCAAAGATAACCACTGTATACTCTTCTACATCCTTTTCCTTATACACATAAGCAATTCTAATTGTTTTTCTCCCCAAGATAAAATATCAGTCATCCTGTTAGTGATCTATGATCTATTTATGTTCCCTTAAAAGCACATTGTGAATATCTCTTCCTGGTCATGTGCGTAGATCAACATCAAGGGTTCTTATGCAGCAATATCATACTATATGGGTATACTTAAGTTTGTTTAACCTCCTGTTGGTGGATATTTAGATTATGATGGGGTTCAGGATGTGTTATCCCAAGATATGGCACCTTGGCATGTGAGAATAAAGAAGGTCTCTCTGGCCTTCTCCTGTCCTGCCCTGGAGCAGGCCACGAGAAAGAACTTTCTGATCTTTCTCTGAAGTAGATCCCAAGATGGTCACGTGAGAGGTGTCCACCCTATACCTGGAAAAAAGAAGTGTCCTTACTGCCGAAGACACAGAAACACAGAGAAGAGTCTGAACAAACACAGCTTGCTCCGTGCTCCCCGGTGTGTTACCATTACGTCATACTCTTTGTCCAATCATATTTCTCCCCAGCTACTCATTACGTCATACTCTTTGTCCAATCATATTTCTCCCCAGCTACTCACTTCTTCGTCACACTTAGCATAAATATACACAGGTTGGTCTGTAGTCTCTGTACCATGTAAAACTTACATTAAATAAAATTGTATGCTTTTCTCTTGTTAATCTATCTTTATTAGAGTGTCTCAGCCATGAACCTAGTGATTGATGAGGAAAAGAAATCTTTTCTCCCCTGCAATTGTTTCCAGCTTTTGTCAGTACAAAGAATGTTATAATAAGCGTCCTTATATTCAAATCTTTGAGTACCTTTTAAAATAATTTTCTAATTTTAAAAAATGGCACTCGATAATTTGATACATCTTTTTGAAGGAGGTATTTTTGGTATAAGTAGGGGGAAAATAGAACTTTCAGCTCTTTTAAAAATACCAAATATGTCAAAGTAATTTAAGGGTAGTTTTTACCAAATAAGAAAAAAATGAATATCTAGCTGTATGTAAAATGAACGTCAATCTTTATCTTATACTTTAAAATAATTAACTCAAAATTAATTTAGATTTAGATGTTAAGAGTTTATAAAACTTAAACTAAAGCTTTTATAAACTCTTAACATTTAAATCTAAATTAATTTTGAGTTAATTATTTTAAAGTATCTTTATGACGTTAAAAGATCTTTTTTTTTTTTTTTGCAGCTTTTGGTCAGGGGCCAGGTTTGAACCCGCCCCCTCCAGTATATGGGGCTGGCGCCCTACTACTTTGAGCCACAGGCACCACCCCCATTAAAAAGATCTTTATGACTTTGGAATAAGCAGGTTTTTGGTAGACAAAAAGAGTGCAAACAATTAAAAAGTTGATAAATTGAACATCAAAATTAAAAACATTTAAGTATTTTAATTAACATTTGATTTTAAAAATTAAAAACATATGATGATGATGGTGATGCTCTTTAAAAGACACCACTAAAAAAATGAAAAGGCAAATTACAGACTGAAAAATAATTGCAGAAGATATGTCTGCTAAATGACATCAAGAATATGAACTCTTACAGTAAAGAACTCTTAAATAAAGAGTAAAGAACTCTTACAATAATAAGAACACGATCTAATAAAAATGAATGGACCAATGATTCGAAGAGACTCTTCACCAAAGATATATAAATGGCCTGTAAGCCTATGAAAAGATGCTCAATGTCATAGCCATCAGGGAAATGAAAAGTAAAATCACAAAGAAAGAAAACCACAAACTCACTAGGATAGCTAAAATAAGGAAGAACAACTACACAAAGTGTTGGTGAAACTGGAGCCCTGGACCTCTCATTCTTTACTGGTGGCAATGTAAAATGGGTCAGCCACTTTGGAAAGCAGTTTGATAGTTTTACCAAAAGTTAAACATGTACTTAGTATACAACTCGGCTTTCCCAGTCCTAGGTACTTATTTATATAAGTCATATAAAAACATATGTCTATGCACAACCTTGTACTTGAATGCTCATAGCAGAATTAGTCATAAGAGCCAACAGGTAGAAACAATACAAGCGTTCACTGACTGATTAATGGATAAACAAATTGTGGTATGATGGACTACTACTCAAGAATAAAAAGGAATGAACTACTAATACCTGCAGCGACATATCAAATCTCAAATGAATTGGGCTCAATGTAAAAAGGCAGACAGAATACTGCATCTCCTATGATTTACATGAAGTTCTAGAAAAGGCAGAATTATAGTAAAATAAATCAGATCAGATGTTTAAAAGAGAGTGAGAACTAACTATAAAGGGACAATGGGCCTTTCCAGAGTGATGAAAATATTCTGTATCATTATTGATGTGGTGGTTACATGTTTCAAAACTCACTGCATTATATACTTAAAACTGGTGAATTTCACTGAATGTAAATTATACTCCAATTTTAGAAATGGAACTATAATGTTTGCAGGAGCTATCCTTACCCCCTTCCCCATCTTTATCCCCACTATCAACTTGGGATGATATGTGGTGCGCAATATTTTGGTAAAACCAATTTTTAAATATTTTTTAACTCATCAAAATGTCTTTCACATCAAAAAGCTGTTACAAATTGATCCCATAAAGCGATTTTTCTCCCCAGCATTGTTTAAGATAATGTCTTCTGATTTTTAATCTGCCATACATCCAAAATTGGACTAAAAATTTGTCAATGCTCCAGATACTTAGGACAACTTAAATGAGTATTTGGTTGGTTTTTCACTTTTCTCTCAGGTTTACAGATGCAGAAGGAACATACGAACAAAGAAATGTTAACATTAGCCTGGACAACATAGCAAGACCCTTTCTGCATATAAAAGAAGAAAAAGTTATTGGTTATGGTGGTGTGTGCCTATAGTCCTGGCTACTCAGACAGAGGCAGGAGGATAGCTTGTGCTCAGCAGTTGAAGGTTACAGTGAGCTATAATCTCATCACTGCACTCCAGCCTGGGTGACAGTGAGATCTGTCTCTCAAAAGACAAAAACAAAAAATCCAATGAAAATGGGTGAGTGTAGATTTCCCAGGATTATGGAAATATATTAGACAACTGCATGACCTAAAGATGTAAATTCAAAACAAATCAGGAGGTAAGACTGAACCAAGGAGACCTTGGGGAGATTGTTGATAAGGCTTCCATGCCTTAGGATTTGATGGTGGGGTGATGGTGATGATAATGGTAATGATGGTGGTGATGACAATAACAATTACAGCAGCTATCATTTCTTGAGTGCTTAGTGTAGCAGGCTCTGTATTAAGCCACTTAAATGTATTATCTCATTTATTCTTACATGAGGGTCGGCCAATATCCCTGCTTTATTGAGGAGAAAACAGAAATTTTAATAGTGCAAGAATCCTGCCCAACTTTGCGCAGCTAGTAATGGCAGACGTCAGGCTCTAATCTTAGAAAATGATTCAGAGAGAAAGAGTGCAAGGAAAAACAGAGCGTGGACCAAGTTAGCTGAAAAGCAGCAGATTGGAGGTTGGGGCAGACACATAAAGCAACAGGGTGGGGTAGAGCTGAGGTGAAGGGGCCATTGAACAGCCACAGGAGCCATCACAGAACTGTCTTTGTGCCCAGAGACATGTTAGCTCCCACTATTCTGTGGTTAAGAGGAATAGGAAAGGGCTTCATGTTTATCTAAAATGTATGGGGCGAGGGGAAATGTTTCAGTTTCCCCTTATCTCATTATAAACTATAAAATTATTTTCTTCCTCATAATTTCCATCGAAACCTTGTTTTTTCTTGGAGGGTCTCCCGCACGTGGAATTTGGAGCTGTGGTGGGATAAAGTCCTCCATTGCCCCGCCACCCTGTGCGGGGAGTAGTGTCCCTGAGGTAGCATTGCCGGTGCTACTCGGGAGGCTGAGGCAAGAGAATCGCCTAAGCCCAAGAGCTGGAGGTTGCTGTGAGCTGTGACTCCATGGCACTCTACCGAGGGTGATAAAGAGAGACTCTGTCTCTACAAAAAAAAAAAAAAGATCAATTTGGTTTTACAGACAAAATGGAGAGGTTGCACAGATCAAATTTCTCTAAGTCCTGGTAAGATGTTTCAAGGATTCAAAAACTAGGCAAATGTTCCCTCTCTCTGTCCATTGAAAATACCCTTATTCTTTTGGGGAGGGGCATTGCTCTTATAAAATGGTGAGATCTCCCGTCTACCTAGCATTTGCCATGCACCACCTTGTTTGGCTAGCACGTCAGGTGTACTGTCACATTGTTTCACCATGCTGTTAGGCTAATTTTCCAGACACAGAAGCTGAGTTTAAAGACATGTTTAAAGTCCCCAAGGTGAAGTCGTGACTGCAGCCCAAAGCTAACGGCAAAGCCCTGCCTCTTCCCTTCTTCTCCTTCCTGACTTTCCTTTTGGACCCCAGACTGGCAGAGGCAGATGGTTGAAAGACCCATGTTTTTAACCTCACCTGTATTTCTTCTGGAGTAGAAACCCGGCCCATGCAGAAGCTGCTGTACCTGGACAGGCGGAAGGCTCCAGGGTGCCCAGAGGCAAAGCACAAGTTGTGGCCCACTCACCAGCCTGACCCACCGGGTCTCCCCCTCTCCCTTCATTGATGGGTCTCCACAGAGGACTCAGTAATCCCAGATGTTCTACCACAGTGTTGTACAGCACTGGGAACAAACTCTTAGTCTTCAGGAAGACCCGCAACTCCTAGAACAGAAAGGCCATCCCGAAAGTGAACGCCCACAGCGCACTCCGGAGGGGATACGGTGATGCTCTTGGGCACCAGGCCACTTCCCACAGCACGGGGCTAGCTGGCTCAGTTTTTACAAGATGACAGAAGTATGACAAGGAAGGGTAGGACCTGAAAGTAAAGGCTTTTCTCTAAGCACTATCTCCGCTTCCATTTGATTGTGAAAAGCATAGCTGTAATCCGTGCTGTGAGGAGTCGGGAGAGTAGTTACCCCTGGGGAGAGGTCACGGCCAGGCAGGCGGGCAGGTGCACACCTGGTGCAGAATGCCGTGGCTCCTCCCTGGCTGCCGGCTACACAGGCATGCTCAGTTTGGAAAGTTGGTGAGCTGCGTATCTACCTGCTCTTGTCTCTGTGTACTTTAGGTTTCCATAAAAAGTAAAAGACTTTTACTTTTGCAAAAGCCTTGCAAATGCAGATAATCAATTAATAAATGCACCCTCTTTTAATCTTTCTGGAGCACAAAAAATGGCAAGAAGCATAAGTTACAATGCACCTGTGATGCAGGCCCAGGTCGCTGCTGCTCTGCTAAAGATTCAGCAGTGGCCACTGTCAGTGGTTCCTGCTGGGGACCTCCAGTGAGCAGATCACTCTTTGTGGCTTTGGACACCTCGGGCTGGTAGAGGAAAAGGAAAGCGGGAGGCTCAGAGGTCCGTTCACTTCAACTCTGGCTCCCACAGGGACCAGAGCTGCTGGTTCCTGCTCATTTGCCACACTTCAGCTCCGATTGTAGTGACTGTCAGCGCTATGATGCCCATCTCGGGTTCCTGCCTGAGCTAATGGAGACCAACTGGCTGGCTGCCCTCCGCCGGGGGCTTCTTCCCCAGACATAGCTCAAGATACGTGAAATCCCCTTCTGTAGCTAGGGACCTCCTAGCTAGGGGGAGCTCAAGGATTAGGGGATATCCACCCATTTATTCTATAGTAGTTATGAACAAGTACCCTAAAAACAGTGTTTCCTGAGAGAAACAAGGTATTTTTCTTCCTCAAATCTCAGGTCCATCGATTTCCTCTTTCTTTCTCTCTCTCTCTTTCTCTTTTTTTAAAAGGCAAGGTCTCATTCTTTCACCTGGGCTAGAGAAGAGTGTGTGATCATAGCTGACTGTAGACTTAATTCCTAGACTCCTCTCACCTCAGCCTCCTATCCCTGGCACTACAGGTATGCACCATCACAACTGGCTAACTTTTTAAATATTTTGTAGCGACAGGGTCTGAGTACGTTGCCCAGCTAGTCTTGAACTCCTGGCCTCAAGCAATCTTCCTGTCTCAGCTTCCCAAAGTGATGGGATTACAAGAATGAGCCGCTACATCCTGCTGAAGTTGTATTCCTTCCTTCCTTCCCTCCTGCTTCTCCACTTTCTTACAGGGTGCTGCATTGTCCTGGTTCTCTTCCTACCTCTTGACAACTTGTTTCTTTTTTTAACATTACATCCTTCTCCTCTTCCTACCCTTTAAAAGTGAGAATTCCGGCTCGGTGCCTGTGGCTCAGTGGGCTAAGGCACCAGCCACGTACACCTGAGCTGGTGGGTTCGAATCCAGCCCGGGCCCACCAAACAATAATGACGGCTGCAACCCAAAAAATGGCCGGGCATTGTGGCGGGCGCCTGTAGTCCTAGCTACTTGGGAGGCGGAGGCAAGAGACTCGCTTGAGCCCAGGAATTGGAGGTTGCTGTG
The DNA here is from genome assembly GCA_963574655.1 of Perodicticus potto. NCBI lineage: Eukaryota > Metazoa > Chordata > Mammalia > Primates > Lorisidae > Perodicticus > Perodicticus potto. The sequence goes on along the minus strand of CAUYRH010102883.1, from coordinate 33,897 downwards.
AGCTGTGATGCCACAGCCCTCTATCCAGGGTGACAGCTTGAGGCTCTGCCTCAAAAAAAAATAAAATAAAAGTGAGAATTCCTTGAGTTCAGTCCTTGGCTCTGGTGCTCCTAAGATATACCTCTTCTTCTTATTTTCAACATCTCCTCCACGCAAGTGGGATTCTTGAACCTCCAGTCAAAACCTTACTAGCAGCCAACACAGCAAAGCAATGGACATTTTCACTGAGCCTTCCTTGAAACCTCAACATCTGGGCCTAAGTTTCTCATCTGGGCCTAAGTTTCTCATTGTTTGAAAGAGCCTGGCACCTCTCCCCCCATACTGTTCCTTGCTTCCTCTCTTGCCATGTGATCTCTGCACAGCTGGATGCCCTTCACCTTTCACATGCCTAAAAACAGCCTGAGGCCCAGAAGCCAAGCAGGTGCTGGTGCCAGGCTTCTTATATAGCCTGCAGAACCATGAAATAAGCCTTTTCAAATAAGCCTTTTCTTCTTTAAAAATTACCAAGCCTCAGGTATTCCTTTACAGCAACGCAAAATAGACTATGACAGTGACCGCATCTTGTTGATTTTTATTTCACAATACTGATTATATTCTAACTAACTAAATTGGACCATTTTACCTTTCCTAAGATTATTTAAAAGGGTCACTTAGAGATATCACCTAACTCCTATGAGAATGGCCCATAGCACAAGGTCCCTAAGCAACAGATGCTGGTGTGGATGCAGAGAGAAGGGGACTCTCACACATTCTTGGTCAGAATGCAAGCTTCTATAGACTCTTTGGAAATAATTATGGAGATTCCTCAAAGAACTAAAGGTGATCCTGCAATTCCATTACTAGGTATCTACCCAAAAGAAAAAGAGACATTTTATCATAAGGACATTTGCACTTGAATGTTTATAGCAGCACAATTCACAATCTCAACGATGCGGAAATAAACCAGGTGCCCTTCAACACATTGATGGATTAATAAACAGTAGTATATATATACCATGGAATACTATTCTGCCATAAAAAATGGAGTTTCATATTTTTTGTAATAACCTAGATATATTTGGAGAAAGTATCGCAAGAAAGGAAAACAAGCACCATGTGTAGTACTAGATTGTAACCAGTAGATTAACTACATGCTCACATGAGAGAAAACCTCAATTAAATTTGGGCGGGGAAGAGGTGTTAGGTAAATTCCCACCCAGGAAGTACATTGCTTGAGTATATTGCACATTTCCTTGGTGAAAGACACAACTACAACTTAGACTTTAAGCTTACAAAAGCAAGCTATGTAACCTAATCATATATACCACCATATTAATCTAGGAAAAGAAAAAGCCCCTTAATCGTTTCCTCAACTCCAATATCGGTTACCTCCATCTTGTTCCCCACATCTATGTCAAATTTGTTCTTCTTCAAAACACTATTTGGCCACGCTTTTCTGCCACTCAGAAAACTTCCATGACTTCCCATTGCTCACTGTAAAACCTTTAGCTAAGCATTCAAGAGCCTACACAATGGGCCTAAATATATTTTTACCACCCTTCCTGTTATTCTTCTGTATGAAACGTCAACTCCAGACAAATTTATTGACTCATTCTCTTCCGAATGCAATTTGATCCTTCCATTCATCTTTCTTTTTCTTAGGCTGCTTTTCCAGCCAGGACAGCCTTCCTAACCCAACCTTAACTCCCGAGTGGGACCAAAGTTAGGTCCCACTTCCTTGGTAATGAGGTTCCTCATTCCCTAGCTTGAGCTGATCACTTCTTCCTATAGTTTTTCTACCTTTTTTAATCAAGATAATTCATTTGGTAACTATCCACGTATTGTCTACGAACATCTCTTTCATTATTGCTTGCTATCATTAAGTGCTTACCGTTATTTAAATTTTCATTGATTATAAATCTTGTATCTCCAAGTTGATTGCTAGCTTCTTCTTTAAAAGGGACAAAGCCTGTCTTCTTTGCATATCGAGCATTTAAGAGTAACTTATACAATTTGTTAACTATTTTTTTTTTTTTGAGTCAGAGTCTCACTATGTCACCCTTGGTAGTAACCTAGGGCAACATCACAGCTCACAGCAACCTCAACCTCAACCTCATCACAGCTCACAGCAAACTCTTGGGCTGGAGTTTCTCTTGCCTCAGCCTCCCAAGTAGCTGGGACTACAGGTGCCTACCAGAATGTATGGCAATAATTTGTTGCAGTTGTCACTGTTGTGTAGCTGGCCAGGCCGGGTTCAAACCTGTCAGCATCAGTGTATGTGGCTGGCATTGTAAGCACTGTGCTATGGGCACTGAGACAATATGTTAACTTCTTGATTAGGTAAGTTTAGAAATGTTTACCTCCAGCTCGGGCCCTGTGCTCAGTGGCTAGGGCGCCAGCCACATACACCAGAGCTGGTGGTTTCAAATCCAGCCCGGGCCTGCCAAACAACAATGAAAACTACAACCAAAAAATAGCTGGGCATTGTGGCAGGCACCTGTAGTCCCAGCTACTTGGGAAGCTGAGGGAAGACAATTGCTTAAGCCCAAGAGTTGGAGGATGCCATGGCACTCTACTGAGGGTGACATAGTGAGACTCTATCTCAAAAAAAAAAAAAAAAGAAAGAAAGAAAAGAAAAAGAAATACCTACCTCCAACAGTTAGGACCAAGTCAGGGTCATCACTTTGTGCTCTTTCAGGAAAGATGCCATGGTGATGATCCTCAGAACTTTGAGAATGCATCTCCAAAGTGTGTGTAGCCTGTCACGTTGGTTCTCTGTAGCCTTCCTCTTGGCTTCATGTACCACTATATGGAAGATTTAGCCATTAACTCTACCATTAAACCAAGTGAGTTTGAACTCTAGACATTGAGAGTAGAGATCTAGATTAATTCTGCTATGGTAATATAAAACAAGAATTTTCTTCCCCCCATCCCACGTGGGTCTCACTCAACTAAGCTATTAAAAAAAAAAAAGAGTCGGTTTAGTTACCCACTGTTATTTTCATCCAGCATTACTCAATATATTTGAGTTTTTTAAAAAGAAATGAACGTGATATGTTCATTGGCCTATTTGAAAGAAGCTGGGTATCCGCAAACCATGAGATATAGTCAACTAGCAATTACACATACACAGATCCAAGATTTTACTGACCACTAGTGATCTGTAGGCTTTTGCTGACAAGCCATCTTCTGTTTCCAACTCACATCCAGCCCTCTTTACCCAACCCATGAAAGTGAATGCTCACTTGGTCCAACTCACTGCTATCACTCTAACAGAGGTTGAAAAATAAGTATCTTCTCATGTGCTAATATCCGCTGGTTTCTCCTGGATGCCTGGAGTGCAGTGATGTGAAGAATTCTAGAACCAGGTCCAGATTCGACGGGAAGGGCTCCTTGGTGAGTTTGCCATGGGCACAGGACGAGACATGTTGTCACCTGATCCATGAATTTGCAATCTCTAGCCAAAGCAAAACAAAAGATACCAAGTTCCTCATAGGGACCAAGGGAAAACTTCTCCTTTGCCCCCTGAAGGTCGGCTGAAAATTGACTGACAAAAAGCAGATTGATAGGAGAAAAGGCATACGTTTATTTTTAAAATAGTTTATTTTAATATGTGTAGCAGGAGGGAGTCAAAGCAGAGTGATTACCCAATAACCCAGGGCACAACATAGGCATTTATATTCTTTTTCGTGGGGGGAGCGAGGGGGATGGGCAATGCAGACAATTCATCTGAGAGGCAGCAAATCATTAAAGGGAATGAACAGACCTGGGAGGCTGGGAGGCAGGAGGCGAACGTCACAGAAAACTGAAGAGCAGAAGTGGACAGAAACGAAGCTTGTCTCACTACAGATAGAGTCCCAGCTAATCTATGAGAGCTGTCCTCAGAAGAATGGATGGAAATTCTGTCTGGGGGTGATGATGACACTCGTCTCTGCTTTTCTCCCCTGGGTGATCTTTCCTGGTTGTCGGATAACATCTCTAGGGAGGACAGCTGAACACAACCACATTTCTTTTGAAGGTAAGCTTTCTTGGTCAGGTAATGAAATTCCACAGAGATTCACTTGGGTGACAAGATAAGGTTAGAGAGACTTTGATTCTAAGGAGCTTCTAAGGCCTCTCCTCAAGTCAAAGGGTCAATCTCTGTGGTATCACTTCCTGAACCCCAACTTCCTCAAAGGCAAAGATTCTGCTCTATCCATCTCTACACCTAGCTCCCTCCCCCCTGTCCTCCAAACTCAGTGCGTGGCTGCCAGGAAGTCAGCACCACTGAAGAAGGCGTGGTTGCTTCGAGACATCTGTCCTGCAGTGAAAGGACATGTTCGCGTCACACACTGTTTCCCCTTCCCCTTCTGAGGGAAACAGTCCCATTTTCACTTGGAAATCCATTCATCTACTTTCAGGCCACGTGGCTCCAGGGAGAGGGCTACAAACCAAGCTCATCGTGACACGTGATTAGGCCACCCAGGGTGACCGCTGCATTTCTCAATTACTGGCTTACAAGGACACAGAACCCCTATCAGGGCCAGTGAGATGCCACAGGGTTTTTTTCTGAGGGGTTTGTAAGGGAAACAGTCATTCTTCCTCCTTGCTGGATTTAAAGCTAAGAACTGTGTTGCTGTCACATGGAGTTGAGACTTTGAAGCTAACCAAAAAAATAAGCAAGTCAAAATAGGATGATGGTAACAATTGTGACTACATAAATCAGGCCTCCAAACCTCTCCTTCCTGAAGCTCTGACTACCTCTCCTCAATAAATTCCCTCTTCGGTTTAAGCCTGTTGGAGTTTTCTGGCACTTGGAACTGACACAGAACCCTGGAGATCAGTCTTTTTGCGGGGCTTCTTTGACCCCTATCAACTGGGAAAACAATAGCATCTCATAAAAAATATTAGAAAGGGCTGTGTGGGTGGTATTTATGCTGAGGTTAGCAAAGAGAAACGGCAATAGAAAACAGCAATTCAAAAGCAAAGGTTTGGGGAAGTGACGGTTTGGGTCTGGGTTTTGTTTTGTGTCACTTCTCCCTTCTGTGAGTACTAACAACTGGGGACAGGCCGTATAGTCTCTGACTGGGCCAGAAAGGGAAGCTTGGCAGCTGAGTCACCTGTCATGGCAGTGTGTTGGGGGAAATCTCCAAACTAGAAGAGAGGCTTTATCCCAAAGAGTGGGACTCAGCCAGGCAGCTGGGAAACGTTAGTTACCAGCCGCAGGCAGAATCAAGGCACCAGGCACAACGTTCCAGTTTCATATACCTTGAACCTGCCCATGGGGGAGATAGAGGTCATGGGGAGGGGCAGAGCCCACTACTTCTGGAACGTAGTTCCCAGGGTGGAAGTTCTTAACAGAAGTGTCTTTTCTTTCTGGATTTTGGCAGCTTGGGATCATGTTAGAACTTTACCGAGAGGAACACGCCCACTGCTTAATGAGTGCCTTTGACATCACTAACCTTGAGTAACTGGAGGAAACAGTAGAGTCCTGGCTACAATCTAACTCTCTTCATCTTATCTTGGTATTTCTCCCAGCTTCAAAAGAAAAGCTTCCTGCTTGCCCGAGATTAGGCCTCAGAGGGCGTCTTAAACACTGATGTTGAAATACTTATTTCAGCTCCAGGAAAACAAGTCTGCCTTTTGCTGTCTGAGGCAAAAGTACCTTCTGCTGCAGCACCCCCACAAGAGCCTGCAGGAAAGGGTCACGCAGCATCTACAAAGCAAAGATCGTCAAAGATTTCCTTTCTTCTCTGCTCTCTCTTTTTTCCTTTTAGCTCTAAGCTATGAACACGCTTAAAAGTCCAAGGGATGAGGCCGATTCTGAATGGTTCTCGTTCTTCGAGCTAAGTTCAGAGGTATGGAAAGTCGGCCTCTGAGGCTGTTGGGAAAACGCTTTCTACTTCACAGTCAAAAGATTTAAAGTCCGGGGCTTCATAAAATTCAGAGGTGAGAACCAAGGGGGAGGTTGAAGATGGTCCTTCCGCATTGGAAGATACGGATTTTTTGTTTTTCTGTAGGCAAATCTAATTCCCACAGCTGGGCCTTCAGAACAATTAGACACACCTAAAAGATCACACCGAGATGCCCAGAAAATGTTCCCGGGAGAGAAACAGTGAGCGTCCTGACATCATGTGCATCGAGCGGCTTTTAAAATTCTGAGGCCTTTTCACACAGATTTCACTCAGAAAAAAATGCAGGCATCTGAAACACATGCTTAAGTGTTTGCTCTCTGCTGCCGGCTGGAGCAGCTGGCAAAACATGCTCCAGGACAGGGGCAACCTTTCTCACAAAAGCGCTTCAGTGGCGCCTTCAGGGTCCGAAAGGTATCTGAATGTTAAAAAGGTACTAATTACCCAACGGATGGAGCAATTCCTCTGAAACCCAACCCAGCACCTGACTGGGCCCTGTCACGCTTCTTTGGCACATGCAATCATTGGCTTCCTGGTAAGAACTTATCCAGCTTATAAAATCTTACGTTACTGGGCAGAGAAACCAAGTAAGAACTAAAATGGCCGAATGCCATCTGAACCTCTCAAGACCTATGGACTTGAGGCCCTATCACCATGTTTCGTTTTTTGTTTAGATAGATCCTCAAGCTGTCACCCTGGGTAGAGTGCTGTGGCATCACAGCTCACAGCAACCTCCAACTCCTAGGCTCAAGCGATTCTCCTGCCTCAGCCTCCCAAGTATCTGGGACTACAGGCCCCCGCCACAACACCCGGCTATTTTTTGGTTGCAACCGTCATTGTTGTTTAGCAGACCCGGGCTGGATTCGAACCTTTCAGCTCAGGTGTATGTGGCTGGCGCCTTAGCCACTTGAGCCACAGGCGCCGAGCCCCTATCACCATGTTTTATACAGCCACCGTGCTCGCCAATGATCATGTCGCATACCTATTTTTCCCTAAGAACGTGAAGCTTGAAGACGAGTAAACAACTTGATCTCTAACACGCACGGCACATCAGAGCAGGAACTCCGCTCTGGATTCTCATTGCCAACAGCATTTTCTGTGAGAACCTATGAACCAAATCAAACAAATAACAATAGTTTGGGGATACCCATCCTCTGCCTCCAATGGGCAATTAATATATTCATGCTGTCTGCAAAAATATGATGTAAACAAATAACAATGTAATAGATGTCCCAAGGTTACTCGGTATCTGCGGAAAACACATTATTCTCTGGTGATGTATTCCTGAGTTAACTGAGTATGAACTCTTGTGCAGACATGAGGATACTCTCATGGTAATGAAGAAGGATAATGGTTTTACCCAATACAGGAGTGAGCCCAGCATCCCATCACCATCCCCTCACTCCGCTTCTTCTCTGCCTCTTCCTTGCACCGAGGCAGCAGCGGACAGCCAAGGAGGTCGCCTAAGATCACTGCACAGAGAGTGTGAGTTACAGGTGCATCACGGTGATGCGGCCCACAGCTCCGTCAGAACCTGGTCAGCGCCCAGGAGGGAGTCTCTCTCCGGCGGTAACGGCCTCCTTCCTGAGGTTACGGAGGCAGCACCCTGTTTTCTCTAAAAGACAAAGCAGCGTTGTGGGGACTGCACAGGGTGAGTGAAATTCCATTGAGCTTATTTACCATCCTGAGGATGATGCTGTTTTCTGGGAGCAGAAGTTTCAAGGTGAGATTAGGCTAACAACTCACCCTGGGGTCTCCCTGGCACAGCGCAGGAGGGGTGGCTGGTCACATGGTATCCACACAGCCTCCGGAACATGCTGGCCTTCAGCCTTCTGCTGGGCTGCATGTTAGTGTCTGGGGAGCGGGAGAATACTGTTACTACTTTTCAGCTACCTACTGTGGAGGTATTGGCACTTCTGTCTCACCTTATCATTTACTGAGGACCTACTATGTGTCAAGCTCTCTGCTTAGTCCATGCACATATTGTCTTATTGAAAGACAATAATCATCCCTTGACATACATATGTCTCGCCACTATATTAATACAAACAGATAGGTCAAGAAATTAGTGTCTTGCACAAGGGCAAATACTGTGTCTTGCCATGTATAATGCATGCCCATGGTTTTGGCCCAGCCTTTCTGGAAAAACTCTTCCTTTTGCTTTAATTGTTTTGTTTGTTTGTTTGTTTGTTTGTTTTTGAGACAGAATCTCACTATGTCACCCTCGGTAGAGTACTGTGGTGTCACAGCTCACAGCAAGCTCAAACTCTTGGGCTTAAGTGATTCTCTTGCCTCAGCCTCCCAGGTAGCTGGGACTAAGGCCCCCACCAACCGCCACAACGCCTGGCTATTTTTTTTGCAGTTGTCATTATTGTTTAGCTGCCCTGGGCCGAGTTCAAACCTGCCACCCTTGGTGCATGTGGCCGGCGCTATAACCAGTGTGCTACGGGCACTGAACTCTTTTGCTTTAATTTTTTAAAGGCGGATGGAAGTGTGCAGAAGGAAGTGGCCACATAGAAAGAAGCTTTCCGTGATGACACCCCCGTGAATGCATTGACATTTTTCAAAGGCAAAGATTCTGCTTTGTCCATCTCTGCACCTAGCTCCCTCTCCCCTTTACTCTAAACTCATAGTCTACTGACAGACTAGACCATGAACTCTAGACCATGGGCACTCGGTAACATCAGAATGAATACTAGCCTTTCCCAAACTTGCACATCCTACGAATCACCTGGGGAACTGGTTAAAATGAGACTCCTGAACCACACCCAGATACACTGAATCAGCTCTCCAGGAGACAGACCTGGGTGCCCATTCCATTAACATGCATCCTAGGTGGTGCATCCTAGGTGGTACATCCTACTGGCAAGTTTGGGAGATTATACCAAATCAAAACCTTGGATGTTTGGACAAGTCGTAGGCTCGAAATTCCAATCCGGAGGCTTAGGTACCCTCACAGACAGAAACTTCATGGGGACTGAGGCCCAAGATCACAATAGTCGGCTACTAGTAGAACCAGGTCTCAGCATCCAGGTCTCCCAGAGCCCAGCTCAAGGATCTTCCTCCTCAGCGTGGTGTCCTGGGGGCCTTAGAATGGGATCAGCTGGGTGCAAGATGGGGCAGCCCAGAAAGGCAGCATCTGTCAGCACACAGGGGCTGGCAGGGCTGGCCTGGGATGCTCACTCCAGCTTCCCTGGAAATAAGACCTCCAGAGTTCTCAGTGGCATAGCCATGGCCTCCTTCCCAGCAACAGACATGGGTGAAAATAGGAAATGAGAGAATGTCCTCCCCAGGACTACAGCTTTGCCCATTGCATCAGAACCAGGAAGGAGCTGCCACCGGGTCTGTGGTTTGTGGCCACATATACATGTCCCATGTATTACCATATATACACATTGTGAATATGTCAGCATTTGCCCAGGTTCTTCCTAAAATGCCTGCCATTCCTCCCAGTCACTGGGAGCCCAGGGGCAGCAGGACACTTTCTTTCTTACTCTACATCTGAACCTCCACGTATAACTTACAGCTAGTACAAGTGGCCAGGGGAAGCATTTAGTCCTTACCGGAACAAGAAATGTGCAAAGGGCATGTGAACCGCCCAGTGACATCAGTTCTTGGGTACCCAGTGCTGACTTTCTTACTTGGCCTCTTGGGAAAGCAAACGACAAAAGTATGTAATTATAGCACATGTTAGAAGGTTCTAGGTATGGCATAGTTGCATTCAGAGAGAATGTAGTCATGCATTAACACACATTGGATTGTTTGTGCATGTTAGTGCAGTGAATTTGAATACGAAGAGGATTTTGAAAATACTGTATGTCAGCATGAAGACAAACTGATCATGTCACCAGCTCTGCACGGCCTGGATTTCTCTTGTTGCAGCAAGTCAGCATGGCGGACCGTGAGCAGAACTATGTATCTGAAATTTTATCAGCCTAGAATCTATTATGCTTTTCTCCAAATCCCTGTCCCCCAATTTTTCCGGGTATGTGGTCCACAGAAATCACTGTTCTTCTGAGAATGGTATAGAGACAAAGTCAAGTTGTCAGCAACACACAGGGCAGGTCTCAGACTCTCCCACCAAGGTCTCCAGAGGGCAGAGGGAGCCGGTACTCGGAAGGGTGGCCCAAAGGCCTCCAACAAGTGGTTGGCATCTTTAAAGACTCCTGCTTTATCCTAAAACTTGTGAAGATTTTTCATTCATTTGTTTTCCCATGGGAAGTCTATGTATTTCAATATAAAAATAATCTCTTCTATTACTTATGTACTTATGTAATAAGACCTGAGGAATCAAGAGTAGGCATCATAGGGATCTAGTGTTTCAAGTGCACCCTTGCATTTTAAGGGTACAAATACGAAATCTAATGTCCTAGGTTTTTAAAATCAGGGCCAAGGATAGCAGGAGAAATGAAGGTGAGAAGCTGTCTGGCCAATAAAATAACAGAGTGAAATTTATTGTGAATTAACAAGAATAAACCCCAAGCTGCCCTATTTTATTTATTTATTTATTTGAGACAGAGTCTCCCTTTGTCACACTTGGTAGAGTGCTGTGGCATAACTCACAGCAATTTCAAACGCCTGGGCTTTAGCAATTCTCTTGCCTCAGCCTCCCGAGTAGCTGGAAATACAGCCACAATGCCCGGCTATTTTTAGAGATGAGGTCTCACTCTTGCTCAGGCTGGACTCAAACTCCTGAGCTCAGGCAATCCACCTGCCTTGGCCTCCCAGAGTACTAGGATTATAGGTGTGGAGCCACTGAGCCCGGCCTCAGGCTGCCCTATTTTAAACAAGACTATGCAAACAAGTGTGCTTTGTGCCCTAGTCACACAGCACTACAACCAGCTCTTCACCGCAGGAGCTCTTGTCATAGGGCTAGGGAACAGGTGATTTCCAGACAAGACTTCTCTCCACAACCAGGAGGCTGACTCATGGGAAGGCTGCTGCTGGGATCCAGCCTGAAAGTCCCCCGAGAACCTTCCCGGTCTCTTTCTTTTCTCAGCAGTGGGTTGGAGAGGTGAGTGACCCACCGGGGCCCTCAGGTACTGTGCCCCAGCTGCCCTTAGCTTGGCAGACCAGCCTCCCTCCTGATTGGGGTCCCCACACGAAATGGGCAGCAGGGCAGAGAAGGAGTGGCCTCCAGGTCGTGTTCCACACAGTTCAGGCTTTTCACTACCAGGCCTTATCTGGCCACCTGTGTACATGTGTGTGGATGGTTGCCATGGTACCAAGCCTGTGGGCAGTGAGGGAGACCCTAGATAACCCTGGAGGGGCAGGTAGTACAGGGAGGGGCAAGGAACTTTCTGGAAGTTCAGAAAGGTTAAGGAGTGCTGCCCACTAAAGCTCCCTCAGGAAGAGCCATCAATCTCTTTCCCTTGCTGGACCTCCTTGGACCATCATGGTTGCCTTTGGCTCTGGGCTTGGGCCGTGTGCCTTCCCTGGCCTAGTGCCTTCCCATCTGCCATGGCCTCGTGCCTATCTGCCCCACAGCCTCCCCACCATACCACCCTTCACGTCATCACCCCTCTGCTTATAAAACCTTCTCTGGGAACACTTCTCTGAAAATTCCACAAGATTCCCTGAAGCACTCACCTCGGCTCTTGTGTCTGTGTAGGGATAAAATAGACAGGTGCATATGTGCACAAAGAAGATGTTCTCATTGGAGAGTAGCAAGACAGCCTGGAAAGAGAAGACAAAATAGCAGATTTTCAATTAATTCAGTGGAAATAATTTCTGCAATTTTCAAGCAAAGGAAAAGTATATGCACTGCTGCTAAACCTCTGTTACCTCCAGAATCCTAGGTGGGGTTAAGGCACAGGGAAAGTGCGGGAACCTTCCGAGGTGAGGACAAAAAAATCAAAAAAGTAGGGGGAGGGATAAAATGAGAAAGTGAAAAAGGGGGGGGAGGAGAACAAGTGAAGCACAGAAGAAAGAGAGGTCATCGGAAAGGAGTCAATATTTTGAGAGATTTTAGAGCAAATAAACCTTCAGACTTTGCCCACCCACACCAGAATCCAAAGAGATCAACACACACACCCCCACCCCGCAGAATCCAAAGAAATCAAAAGCGTAAGTTAAGTATCGCTCAAAGAACTGGGTTTTCAACCTTGTCTAGTGCGAGCTGGGCAGAAGAAATGGGACTCAGGGCCCAGAGGGCAAAGGTAACTAATATTTACATGGCATGTAATACATGCAGGTGCCCGTCTGGGTGCCCTTTGCGTTTTAACTCTCGTAATGCCCACACCAACCCTCTGAGACAGTGGTATCACTGTCCCATTTCTAGACAGGAATCCTGGACCCAGAGAGGGCAAGGGGCTTGCCCAAGGTCACAGACCCAGAAAGTGGGGTCCCAGGACTTGAACACTGGTGGTCTGACCCAGAACCCCTTCTCTTTACCACTGCCCTATACTGCTTCTCCAGAGTAGCGGTACGTAGTGCATACTCACTGTTACTCCGAAAGCAAAGTTACAAGTTCAAAAGAAGAAAAAAATGGAGGGAGAGAAATATCAAACAGGATTTAGGAAAGCAGTGTCTGGGCGTGAGAGGGCTGGACGATTAACGACGCTGCACTACCCAAGAGAACGGCCAGGGCTGGCAGAGACAGGCAGGCATGGAGCTCTCACTTTCTGGTGTTCTTTAGGTGGTTCTGAGTAGTGGGTAGGCAGAGGAAGGGTCCCCTGGGACATTGTCACCTCACAGTCTTTCATTTCTGAAGACAAAACAACTGCTCCACTGTCAGAGGTTGTTGACTAGGGAGGAAGCACTCAAGTGGACTGATATTGGGGTCATTCAGACATAGAATATACAGGAGTATTTTTCTTGGCCTTCTAATATCATCCTACCCTATATACCTTGTCGTCTTGCCCCTGGCCTTGGGGAGAAATTTGCTAGAAGAAAGTTACCACTAGAACCCCTGGCCAAAGACCAATCTTTTTTCTATTCCACAGTAGTCTAAGGTATCCTAGTAGCATTTGGCATCCTCAAGTTCTCATGGTCTTTGGGGGTCTAAAGACCCGCCATGTACTTAGAATGCCATTTAAGTGGCCAACAGCAGTTCAGTTCTACAGATATAAATTCCTTGTTGGGAATGGGAGGGGCAGGAGGAAATGTTCCTTAAACTGAACCAAGCCTATTTGTGTAAATAAAAGCAAAACACAAAACACTCTTGCTCACTGCTCTATCTCTTCCTTTCTAGTAGTGACCAAGTTGGGCAAGTGGGACCCACTAAACTTCTACTTAAGAGGGGAATGATAGGTGCTTCTGGCTTGGGTTCCAAACCTTGGATTTTCCAAAAGCAAAGTTATAAGTTTAAAAGAAGAAAAAATGGAGGGAGAGAAATGTCTGTAAACAGAGAGAGACAATGATTCTTATAATAAACCCACTTGGGAGGTAATAAAACCTTGCTCCTTACATGATGGGTTTTCCTTTGTCCTTGGCAGCACTAATCCTAGGGAGAATGTGCTGTTTTCATCATCCGTATGTTAAGAATATATTTTGAATTAAAAACTCAATTCAGTGAAAAGTGGTTCTCAATGCTGGTGTCAGGACTGACTGATGTGTCTCAGTTACTTCAAGGGAGTATCACAAATCAGTTATTACTCTCAGTAGAATACCGAAGTGTGGGGTTCTCACCATTTCAGAGTCATTCATAAGCCCATGTCTTCCAATGTGTTTTCGTAAATGATGGAGAAATAGAATTACAACCAGTGAAAGGACTTGATAAAATCAAAATGCAACTATGGGCCCCCTCCCAACTATTAGGATGACTACAGTGAAAAGCAAACAAAAAATAAACAGAAAACAAGGTGAGGATATAGACAAATTGGAATACGGTGTATTATTGCTGGGAGTGGAATATGGTGCAGCCACTATGGAAAGCAACATAGTGGTTCCTCAAAAAACTGAAAATAGAGTAACACGATCCAGCAATTCCACTTCTGGGTATATACCCAAAAGAGTTGAAAGCACGATCTTGAAAAGATATTTGTACATACTTATAGCAGCATTATTCACAAATGCTAAATGACATAAGTAATCCAAATTTTCGTCAATGGGTGAATAAATAAAATGCAGTAGGTACCTACAGTGAAATGTTACTCAGCCTTATAAAGGAGGGAAATTCTGACACATGCTACCATGTGGATGAACTTTGAGGATGTGTGGTAAGTGAGTCACAAAAGGACAAATACTGAATGAGAACAGTCAGATTAAAAGAGATAGAAAGCAGAGGGGTGGTGGGTAGGAGCCCGGGAAGGGGGAAAAGAAGAGTTGTTTCATGGGTACAGAATTTCAGTTTTGCAAAATGAAAGGTGATCTAGAGGCTGGTTGTACAACAATGTGAATGTTGCACCCTACTGAACTGTTTACTCAAAAATGGTTAAGGTGATAAATTTTATGTAATATGCATTTTAACACAATTAAAAATATTTTTAAGTACAATAAAAGAGCAAGAGAGAAATGTAGCCATGGGACCGTGGGCGTACGTGGCTCATGGAGCCTCATGTAACACACACACACACACACACACGTGCGTGGCGGAAACACTGCAGACAACACAGTACTGGGAAGCTGTGGGGTGTTGCTACGACCATCCTTTCCCTACTTTCCTCCTTTTTCTTCATCTTCTTCCTCATAGTCTGTGTACCTTTGTTGTTAAAACCTAGTATTTGTAGAACTTCCTGATTTACCCTTTCTTTTCTGCCCTTGCTAGCACCATCACTGTAATCTACATTCTAATTCCTCTCCTTGGTTCAAGTTTTCTCTTTCCCTCCAATCCTTTTGTAAGTCACTTCCCATGCAAGTGTTTCTTACAGACCTCTTTTCCCATGTCACTAGTCTGCCCAATAAAATATAAATATAAAATACAATAAGTCTCCCCTAATACTGCATGGGGTCTACTCTTTACAAGCAGCCCTTGTTTTCTGTTGTGAAAGCCTGAGTTTTCACCTCTAGCTGGAGGACCTGCTCATCAATTTCACCTCTGAGTCATATGCTAAAACTCTGCATCTTGAAATAAGTCAGAGCCCTGATTACATGCACTTGAAAGCAACCCAGAAGGCCTGTGGCCTTTCCTACATCTGCTATTGATCTGAGCCCTGAAACGTGGAGTGGAGTCCTGAGTCCCTGGGCTAGAAGGACACTTGCCATTGTCCACCACGAAACATGGCCTTGCGCTTCTCTGCCTGCCCCTGCAGAGGCAAAAACTCTCTCTGTGTTTGGCTGTGGTTTGTGGAAGAAGTGAAGTATGATCATGGTATTGTAATTGCCAGCTCACAAGGGTCAGGGGCTTGTTAGACCTTCTTTCTCTTCACTACAACTTACGCTCTTCCTCCTTCAGGAGGCTTCCCCTGGTTGCTAAGATACTTGCCTTTCTCTGTCCTTCCTCTGTTCCAATGGCAAGAGAGGAACCTCTGATCCGCAGTTAGCATAAGTTTCTATGTAATGTCTATCTGATACCATTCCTGAATCAATGTGTTGGAGGAGGCTTTACTTCTTCTACCAGACTGTAGTCATTTTTAAAGATGAGGAACCAGGACTTCTCCATCTCCTGCTTTGAAGACCTCACCAAGCACAAAGCTGAACACACTGCGGGTGTTAATAAGTACCATGACCTGGAAGCAGACACCCAGGGTCTCAAAACAGCACAGGACAGCCTTGGAGAAACGATGCCTTCTGACCTCCTAGACTAGCATTTTTCAACCTTTTTTATCTCACAGCACACTTGAAACTATAGTCGTGTTGATTTTTAAAAAGAGTAAAAAAGAAAGGATATACTTACTGTGCTTTAAACTGCTTTCAAAATTAATTTGATAAATGATGTTTAAAAATTTTTGGACAGCAATGGTTAAAAATAAGTGTCCTAGAGAGATAGTGGTCTCCAAGGAGACACTAAATTCTCCTCTACTCCCCTATTCTTTCCTCAGAATTTCTACTTGCAGTCTTACAAAATGACAGGTGTGAGTTTAGGCTAATCAGTCACTCTGGAGCCCTGCAACAGCACTGAATTATGAGTGGGAACATTCTAAGAAATTGTCTTCCCTTTTTCATATTTTCCTTATTCCAAAGTGGAACTAAATTGAGGTTTCCTAGCAACCCAAGGCTTTATAAAGATTCATTCTCCTATAAAATCCCGTCACTTTGCAAACACAAAATGTTACACAGTTGCCCAATTACTCTGATTTCCAGGATGAGAGGGAAATGTCACGGAAGCCAAATCTCCTGGTGGCTCTCACACTCCGGGGAACTTGTGACAACATTTAGGTATCTCTGCCCAGCAGTGGCTGGCTAGCCAGGAACCTGTCTGCGTCAGCCCACGCCCCGGCAGGGCTCTCCCAGGTGGCTCCAAGACCTTGGAGGTCTTGCTGAACACTTGGGATTCGCTTCCATTGAAAATACAAAGGGAAATGACAAACAATCGAAAAACACTCCTTCCAGCCCTACCTCGACAGCCCTTTGTCTTGTAGACTCTCTATTCAAGAACGTGACAATTATTTCCTAAGGCAACTTGTTTAAACAGTCAAGTGCAAGATGGTGAAAGGCAGAGATATGATTAGAATCTCAAGGCTGAGGAAACAAATCATTTCGAATGAAGCCCATATACAACTGTGGTGCCACAAAACTGTCTTCTCTTCTTTGTTACCTTAGGGGAACATCCCAGATGCACAAGAAAAAAATCTCTGTCTTTTCTGGAAGTTAAAATAGCAAAACGCCTCATGCACAGAACTTACTTCATATACCTTAAGCCAAACAAAGCTTGTATCCCTTGACCGCAGCCTTTCCTGAGGGGGACTGTCCCCAGGGTGAGGTGGGGGAGTCTGGCTGGCACCCTGCACACAGGATATCAAAGCCCCGGTTTTCTTTTCATGCCTGCCCTCCCCAGACCACACTCTTCCCTGTCTAATGGGTGCATCTCTGAAGAAACCATGGGAATGCTAATGTCTCTGCTGAGTGTAGTGACCGGGTAACAGAGGGAGGCGAGGGGGCAGCCTATTGCTCAAGAGCAGAAGCAAGACTGGAGAAAACATTCTGCAATGGTCCTTGGGCTGAAGAAATTGGCAGATGGCTAGAATCATATATGCTAGATGGTAATCACAAGTTACTAACTGCAGCATTGAGTGGATAAAATTTTCACCCAGTTTCTTAAATTGGGGGGCAGTAAAATTCCCAGGTGAAAAGAATTTGGTCTGTGTGATCTGGCAATGCCTTTTGGCTGGCCGTATCCGATGGTCTGGCTCTGGTAGGGGTGCCTAGTGAAGGACCAGGTGTCTTTTCTGACAACCTTTATCGCCTACCCTTTTGTCCTTACTCATGTTGAACCACCACGCACAGGCTGTTTAATTCAGCTGTCTGTGGAAAAATTATACCAACCACATGCTTAGGCAGAAGGAATACAATGTGATGCTTATTTTGCATCTACAAAGCAAAGTAATGTGGAAAAATCCAAGCCAGCTCAGTCGCTTCCATGAGGACAAATGAAGATGCTTCAAGGTAACCTTAGACCAATCACACATCAATTTACAATCAGATAACATTCAAAACAATAAGAGACAGTAGCTTTAATCTTAGAGTTGAATGCTGCTGAACATTTCGCCTCTGTATTCAGTAAGTAGGAGGTTGGTTATTGGAAGGGCTTGGGTTTGCGGGTGTCTGGGCTGAATCTATCACTGATTAGTTTATTTTTCTGCAGTTCAGTTACTTTATTTCTGGAAGTGTACTTCTTCTCAGTAGGGATAAACTCTTTCGTGATAAGGAAAGTTCTTTTACCTTTTTTTTATTCCTTCAACTATATATAATACCAGCCCTTGCTCATCGTTGGCTCCCAGCAAGCGTTTCTTGAAAAAACAAATGGATGAACAAAGGACAATTTATGAAGTGTCTAAGGCTATTGAGAGAACAAGGAAAATGATGTAAAATCACTTTGAAAAGTTAATAGATAATAAACACCAGAAGTTGTATTCATGATAAGGTAGAAGTTGTAATTTTATCAATGTCCTAGAGAAATAAATGTGTACAAAGAACATTTATTTGGTTGATGCAGCCATTTTCAACCAGAAATTCAATTGAATTATCAGCATGACACATATGTGAACAAGTAGTTTAATTGACCTCGTTGGCCCTTGTGCGGTCACTGACTTCGTGATTGACCCAGCATTCTGAAAGGAAAGGGAAACGGGGAACTCCAGCTGTGCCAGGGGTGGTGAAGAGAGTACTGACCAACACCAGCCCTTCCAACACCCGTGTAACCTTTGCCCTCTATACATCCTCTGTTTGAAGTATCCAGAGTGGTTTCTATTTTCCCATCTGGATACTGATTGACACAGCTCCAACACCCCACCTCTCTCCCAGGGCAGGCCCCAAAGGCTTGTGGGGAAGCCAGAACAGAGCACACACCTGACAAAGTTCAACCCCATTATAAAAATCATGAACTTTGATAAGCCACCCTTAATTCAACCAGCCCACTATGATGAGCGAACACGGAGAATGCCATGCTGTACCATCAGGGTCCTCCCTGAGGAATGAAGGGCTTAATCCTCCAGCAGCTGGGATTATCCCAAAAGGCCGGCCCCAACTTTTTTAACTCTCTTAACTCTGTTTAGGGTTTGCCTCAGCTAAAGAAAGCTGCCTCAGCAGAGGTCATAACCCCTTTCAGATGCAGCCCACACCCAGTGATTGATGGGCAGGGGAATCTAAAGGCCTGACCCCATCTTCCAGCATGAAGGACCAGCCCAGCTCCAGAGCTGCCCATGGAGTCAGCCCAGGCCTTTTCTGGAACTACATGGCAGCTCAGTTTCTCCTTCTGCCTTGTCTGCTCCTTTCCCTTCTCTTCCATGGAAGCAGATCCCATGAGCACTCCCTGACAAACCTCCTACCGGCTAATCCTTGCTACCATCCAAAGTCCCTGTGTTGGGTTGCCCGGACTGTTACAACAAAGCGCCACAGACTGAATGGCTCAAACAACACAGACTCATTATCCACAGCTCTTGAGGCTGGGAGAACAAGACCCAGGTGTCAGCAGAGCTGGCTCCTCCTGAGAGCTGTGAGGGAGGGTCCTGCCCATCCTCTCTCTTTGGCTTGTAGAAGGCCATGGTCACACTGACGTGGTGTTCTCTTTTCCCCCCTGTTTTATAAGGACACCAGTAATGCCGGATTAAGAACCTTACTAATGTCCTCATTTTGACCTGATTACCTCTTTAAAGACCCTCTCTCCAGACAAGGTCACAGTCTGAGGTACTGGAGGTTAGAATATCCACATACAGATTTTGGACAGGTGGGGGGGATGAAATTCAGCCCATAACAAGACCCAACCTGCAACCACATTCAATTATCTTTTCACCCAGGAAGCCATTGACATGGATGGGTCTGACAGCTTTCTGAGGTCTTCCTGAGATTCGAAACTGGGCACATCAAGTTGCCTTATTAAAGCATCTCCCACTCAAGAGAGAGCACTGTATGCCCAGAAAGGTTACACATGGGCTCCCCAACACAAGTTGGCAAGATTTAAATCAGGAAGGACAGTGTCTGGTTCCCAGGCTAGAGAGAACCCCGCAGTGGTGAGGCTGTTGGGAAATGAGTGCTTAGAAGGAATTTATGCATCACACGTGGCAGGGCAGCGAGAAACATGGCTGACACAGAAACCTCTGGAAGAGTGTCTGGGAATCTAACATAATTAGCCTTTTATGTCCTTTGTTCTTAAAATTAATAACAGTATGATGATGAGCGAAGGGGAGAGGAGGAAGATTCAGGCAACAGGTAATGGAATTTTCCCTAGAGAAGGATAGATTTAGTTTTTCAAGTTACTGAAAGAGTTGTAGTGACGTCACTGTGGTTTGTCTCCACACACACAATGCTTTAGGGTAGGGATGCATGGCTGTAGACAGCACGGTTGCAGTGAACATTTTGTTAGTGGGGGCAGGGCAACCGGAAATGTGGGCTACGGAGAAATTTATACATAACAGCTTAACAGCAACTCAAAGCCACCTGCACTTTGGATCTCAAGTTGGTGTGACAGTCTGTATCTGGAGCCATCAAAACCATGTTGGGATGGGGCATTCAAAGGAGCAACAGCAGGCAGGGTTACAATTTGGCCCCGGGCCCTGAGGCCCAAGAACACAGGCTCACAAACATCAGAAAGCGATGGAGGTCTGAGAATCAAGTGCAAATGTGCTCATGTGCCAAGAAAACCTAAGACGGCTATTTTCACAGCATAGTGGGCTTGGCCACGTTCCAGAAAGCATCAGCGAAGTAGCCTGCCCTGATACTTCAAAGGAAGAACTCGCGCTGATAAATCCTTCCCCACACTCTCCGCAGCACACACTTAATCTTGAGGTATACAATACCGCAATGGTGAGTCACTGGGCTGGAGCCTTAGGCCTGTCCGTGGGACAGGGAGAAAGAAAAAAGTCTCCCACATCTGTTGTCTAGGGCAATTCCCCTCAGTCCTCAAAACTACATGAAAACAGAGTAATAAAAACTGTCCCAAGACAAATGAGTTATGGCCAGGTTTACCTGTACAGAGTCCCTCAACAGAACTATAACAAATTTTTCCTTTATGTGTTTTATCACATTTTGATAAACTCATCAGACAAGGAGGAAGCGATCTACATTATTCCTTGGGTTGAGCTCAGAGATCTTGGGCAGTTTTAAACCATGAGATAAGTTGAGAAATTTTCTTTACACACTCACACCTTTCTCAGGAGATCTGAAACTTGGAAAGCTTCAGTCTTCTGAATTGCATTCAATATAAATGAAAATTCAGCCAATATTCATGAGGATATCCAAGATAAAGAATATCGAGGCTAGGTGTCATGGAAGAGGAGAAAGCAGCAAAGTAAGGCCGAGATTGAGAGTGAGGGCCTTTGCTTCTTTATGGGGGGGAAATAATGATAATTCCTGTGCTGTAAATGCTACTCTGCCTGGACGTCTCATGGGCTGACTGGCAGCTTAGTAAGGCAGTAGATTTTTCCTATCTGGCCATTTAGCAGTGGTTTGTGGAAGGATAGTGGAAATAGCCTAACTCATTTGTTGGGTAAGACAAGTCAATGAACTCAGTGGCCACGTAGTGAGCTGGGAGACATGTGTTTGGGTGTGTGCACGTGGCTGTGTGTGCATTTGGGCGACTTCAGGGCACACAGACACATCTCCATGCCATGCCCACCCCATTCTTAAGACTATCATTAGGGATAACTGTTCACTTCCCAAGGGTATTCTCTTTCCAAATGACCCCTACAAAAGTCTTTTTCCAAAGGCTCTTCTTGGTTTTCCTTGGGGACCCAAATTCAGTCAGATTAGACACCCTGGCAGGCAGCTGAGAGAAAGCCCCACATTGCATCTGTCCGTAATAAGAAGTGGCTCTGCCAATTTGTCTCTTTATAAGTGTCAGTAAAATCCTGCTCAGAACTTTAGTTGACAAGACCGTTTCAGAAGGGGCGGGCAGAGTGTGGCCTCTCATGGTGCAAGGCCACCTTTGTCGTCACCTAAGAAACAAAGCCTGTCAAGTTTTATGTGGGACTCTCCGTAAATCTTATTGAGTCATTCCACAGCCATGAGCCACTCTAACTTGAGGAACGTGACCTTGGTGAGCATGATGTCGACCTGCCAAGATAAGGAGCCTGAGAGACTGTTAGCAAGAAGTGCATGAGGCCCTTCGGGGGGCGTCCAACTGTCCAAACCACAGGCAGGGGAAGAAGAGGATTGCACCTCTCCTCAAACCCCTCCAGAGCTGGAGATCCCGCACCTGTCAGGGTAGAGGGGTGGTGGGCATGGAAGTGGCCACAAGATGCCAGGTAGGGGAGAGGCATTCAGGTAGGGGCCGGCCTGGGAGTGTTACCTCCTGGAGGAGTAGAGCCAGATCCAGGGTGTATCCTCAGGTTCCCACTACCCAGCCCGCTTGGAGAAGAAGAGAAAAGGAGGAAGAACATCCCCAGTGCTGGAGCCTTCTCCAAAGCACATTTTGATAAAACTCATCAGACAAGGAGGGGTTGTTTTGCCCCAGTAGAGCTCCCCACAATAAACTCAATTGGAGCAAAAACACTACCCAATTGAAATCCGAAAATGAGTTCTAACTATTCTAACTCTACTACTCTACTACTTCCCAGGACTTGAACACATTACTTGACTTTTCTAAAATTCATTCCTCATAAAGTTCTTAGGATGACTAAATAAGAAGGTGTACAATATTAATAGTTTATTAAGTATTTTTCACAATCCACACACAGTGTTGAGAGCATATGTGTCCTAATGTTCAGATGAGACACATAAAAAACAAATATTGAGTAACTTGCCCAAGGCTGCACAGTTAAAACGTGGCAGGCACCTCATACATATTTTGATTATTTTGTTTGTCATTTCAGCACCGCAAGAGCCTTGGTTACCATTGTAATACGTGATTTTTTTTTTTTTTATCCAGTGGCAATATTTTCTTGGTTGTTTGTTGGCAGACCACAAACTTATAAAAAGTTTCACCCAAGATAGCCATTGTTGTATGATAAAGTTGGAAGATGGATCAAGCTAGAAGTAGCATTTTGCTCTTATTTCTGTTTCGTGTTGTGTTATTAGTGACCACAGCCTTCCCAGCACTGGACAATCAACAGAGCTTCTTATTTGAGCCACCTGGTAACAGCTGTGAGGCTGAGTCAATTGGAGGTGAGAAGGAGACACAGAAAGACGCAGAGGGACACGCGAGGGCTGGGGCAAAGCTTAGAAAATACACCATCATTTTATAGAAAAAGTAGATTTCTGTTTTCTAAGGAGAAGGTTGGCAAGAACTCCAGGCCAGATGCCCCAAATGGAAGGTGAAACTCACTCTTCAAGCCAATAAGGTTTCCATCAAGTGCCTGAGTGAACCCAGCCAAGCAGGGTTAGCAGTTCCGTGGCTGAGAATCCCCTGAGCTGGAACCACTGCTCTATCCTGAAATCCCAGAACAGAGGTCTCCTGAACCTGCTTGGCCACTCAGCCTCTGCTGGCCTCATTTCCACGTCTCTAGGATTTTGTGGTTACACTATGCAAAAATGTGGAGTGAATGTCTTCAAGGTTTCTTTCTGTTCCAAAATTCTGAGATTTTTAATCGTGTTGAGGAAGGTACTTTGAATCTACTTTAGGTAAAACAATCTGGATCCAAAGCAAGGTTTGGCTTTGCTTTCGGCCAAGCATAATATTCCTGACACTTTATGGTATGCATTCCCTTTTCATGGTGGCTTAACATAAAAGTATCTCAGAATCCCTACATCTTTCTTCTTTTTCTACTTCTCTTCCTTCTTCATCTTGTTTGCCATCATCATGCTTAGGGAGTTTTTTTAATGTGTCTTTGTTTTACAGAAAGTACCTTAAGTACCTGCTGCTCCTGCTGACCTAGTAAAGGAAGTAGACTTAGTTCCCGGTCCTCTAAGCACCCTCACATGTGGACTGAGCACAAGTTCCCTCACATACGTACTGAACAAGGAAGCCACGAGGTACTGACCACCTACAGACCCCCATCCCAACCCACCCCAGGGGTTCCTACCAACAGCCCCAACCAAACCGGTTCTGGGAGCATAAATTGGGATGCTCAGATCATGTGACTTGCCCTCCCTGACCATAGGTAGGGAGGGTGATAAGATAAAAATGAATGGAATCGCTCAGATTCTCTCTTTCCAAAGTCTTAGTGAAAATCATAGAGATTCAGGAGTTGGAAGGCAGGAAGGAAACAGAAATCCAGCGACATT
Organism: Perodicticus potto; assembly: GCA_963574655.1. Taxonomy (NCBI): domain Eukaryota; kingdom Metazoa; phylum Chordata; class Mammalia; order Primates; family Lorisidae; genus Perodicticus; species Perodicticus potto. Next base: position 10,330 of record CAUYRH010102883.1, on the reverse strand, counting down.
GGGCAGGAACCTAAAGCAATAAAAGCCGTGGGCGAGAGGAAGTGTGTGTGGGTAGAAGCTAAGAGTAATCCCAGGGTCCTAGAAGGCAAAACCTGAGCGACATGCAGAAGCGAAGATGGGATCCATGGTTGTGTAGTGATGCAAACAGCAGAAAATGAGAATCTCCTGCCCCTCAAGGACAACAGGATAATTCAGTTCCTAAAATTGCTTTTGACCCTGTATCCCCTTTCAGCTCCTGTCTGCATGCCGTTCTCCACGGTGCTCGGCTCCTTGACATTTGCCATGAGGTGTGGTACAGATTCCTGCCTATGTAGAGCCATCAATGAGCCCCATCTCTTCCCTGTACCCTGGGTCAGTCTCTCCTTCTTACCATGGAAAGACCCGCTAACTGTAAAATGCCACATGGGCGCACTAGCTGAAGCGTGACTTCCAGCCTGTTCACAACTCTCCCGACATTGACACCTCTGTTCTGGAAAACCCCAGAGTGCATCTTCCATTTTTATTGAATTGACCACTAGCCTGTTTTAAAAATGCTCAAAAGCTTTTATATCCGCAATGGCCTGATACCGTCCTCACGCTGTCTCTAGCCACTCATCACTAAAAGCGCTGACACTATCACTTCAACCTCCACCTTACATTTGTACTTTTCTGGCTAGATGCGTCCAACTCTTTTTCCAAGCAATTTCTCATCCATCACCTCTTTCGGACCTTGTAATAACCTTATGAGACAACAGTTCCTAATATTTATATGGTGTTGTCTAATTTAAAGACCATTTCACATACATAATCTCAATTTGATTAAATCCATTTAAATGGGGTCTTTTTCTCATTTTTCAGATGAGTAAACTGGGTTCAGGGATGACAAAGAACTCATCCAAGTTCACCCAACAAAAACTGATTTCTCCTAGAGTTTATGGCCTCCACTTCAGTGTGAAAACATTCTGTGGTCTTATATTCCAACACAGACACCCAGGAGCTGCTCTTAGTTCTGCTCTTATGACATTAGGGTGTCTAATCTCATGTTTCTATTTACTAAAGTCAAGGTTCTTTAGGTTTAACGCTCCCCAACCCTGTGACTGGGGCTGTCCACATGACCTGGGAATGGCCATTTAGCAAGAAAACTTACCTTTGTCATCTGCAGATGCACTAACAATCCCCTGATAATGTGAATTTAGCACATAGAACTCTTTTTCTCCAGTCACTTAATTTGATATATAGGTGTCCCAGAACTCAGACACCTGACACAAAGCTTTGCTCTAATTAAAGGGCTTTTCTTTGAATACCAGGAAATGAATACTTTCAGAGTTGCGAATCGTTAAACAAGCCTACTGTAAACACATTGTACCATTTCAGCTTGTGGGATAGAATTTTGAGATCATTTTAGTTTGAGGGGGAGAGAGAAAGAGAGAGTGACTCAAAATATAAATTGTTCTTCATTTTTATCTGTAACAAATGTTGTGGCTCTAATGATAGCACACAAAGCTGGTTGTTTTATCATTCCTTAAATAAGACCTTGACATTCAGTACCTCATCTTCCTGTCATTTGAAAGCCAAGGGAGCTGAAATTGCGTCTGCCCCAGTAGCTGTTCTCAGGCACGCAGATGGCTGATGCAGTTTATAATGGTAACTCTGGTGATTAGAGCAGCATCGTACACGTAATAAAGTGAGCACTCTGTGAAAACCACATGAGCTGGTTTCTGGAGGGTTCCTCCACAGTGTCTGAATACTGCAGAGCAAGGCATTTAGAGAAAAGGTGGCAAATTCATGGCGTAAGGGCTCCATGCTGTCACCCAAGCTTTTCTTGCTAATACAAGATAATGGCCTCAGATTCTTCAAAATGTATTATTCTGGGTAAGCACTTACCAATCAGATCTGACTACAAGATGCAACTTACTTGCCATTTAGGATTAGGCTATCCCTAGCAAACAAGGATTGACCCCAGTCCCCAATGGGTCCCACTACAACTGGACACCATAGCCAGCGCTATGGGGTGATAACTCAAAATGTATCCATCACCTTCTATCATAAATGTGCACTTGATACCTACTGCCCCACTCTTATTAGGAACTCAGAGTTATTCAAGTGCCACACTCCAGTAATACTGGACTGTGATTCCCCAACACATTAGCCCATGTAATGGATTCTGCACTTCTGTGCCTTTACACACCTGTTCCCTCTGCTCAGAATGTCCTCCTTTGCAGATGACTTATAAATCTTCCTGATACTTCAAGACTTCAAGATTAAATATTACCAACTGACCATAACTCACTTCCTCCCTGCATTACCCCTTCCTGAGCTCTGCCAACCCTAGGGAAAACGAATCACTTGTTTTCTGTGCTAACAGTGTGCTCTGGCCATTCCTCTGTTGTTCACTTACCACATTGATTTACCACCACCACCACTGCATCTGTCTCCCTAATGCACCACAAGCCCCTGGAGGACAGGAACACTCTTTATTCCCAGCACCCAATTCAATGTCAAACACATAGTGAATGCTCAGATATGTGATAGAAAAATGCATGGATTAATATGTGGGAAAATAAAGAAGTGGGCACAGAATAAAAGGTGCAAATGCAGTCTCTCCTGTATTCATGTTTGAATGAGTTAAAGGAAATACTTCCAACTCTACTCCCTTTAGATTATAGACTTCTGTGTTAAGACACTTGGGCTTCCTCTAGTGCCTTAGTTAAGTGTGTATTTGGCAGCACAACAAGAGAACCTAAACAACCAATTTAAACAAACAAGGGGTTAGTTTCTCACATAAGAAGTCTAAAAGAAGTTTGTTGATTCAGTGGTTTGCCATTGTCAGGGCTTTAAATCTATATTAAATTACCACCTCAAGATGGCTCCTAAAGTTCTGGTGGTAGTTCCAGCATTTAGGGCAGAAAGAAAAGGGATTCCAGCTACATCTGCTTCCTCCCAGACTTGTGTTCATATCTCATAGACCAAAACTAAGCTGCATGATCAGGACTATCTCCCACTCCTACAGGCTGGGAAATCTGGAAAAAAATTATCCTGATTGATTTAGGCTAAGCATGATCCATCACTAGGACACATTGCCTCCCGAGCAAAATCAGAGTTCTGTTGGTAAGACAGGGGAACTAGATCTTAAGCAGGCAACTAAAGCATCTGCACATTCAGAAAATATCTCAGGGCTTTAAAAATAAAGCATTACATCAGAATGACAAAGTATCAGTGCTCACCACTTACTGTGAACCTTGAGGTTCTTTCTTAAGGACCCAATGAACATGCCATCTGGTGTCTGCCTGACTGGCAGGTCTAAGATTAAAGGCCATGCCTTTGCAGCTATGACCCTGCTGTGCATTCATTCAGCATGGGTCTCTGACACAGGAACCCAACCAGATTTACTCAAATTCTTATTTTATTATGTTACACAATCAACCATGCATGCCACGCCATGCAGGTTGGCTGGGCAGCTTCAGGGTGTCAGGTGCAGAAGACAGGAGTGATGGGAGAGCTGAGGCCAGGGCCTTTGTTGGGGTTCCCTTGAGAAAGGTAAGGGCAGAGTACAGCTTACTATTAGTTAGTTTGAATAGTTCTGCCATGCTTTGGGCTATAGGGATGGTCTCAAGTGGCCTGGAACCTAGCCCTGGGATGATCTAAGGTAGGGGAGGTACTGGCTTGGTTTCATAAGGAGGTGGTTGAGGGCAGAAACCCAGGATTGGTTATTTTGTACATGAAAGTGGTCCTACCAGCCAAGCCCATTGCAATCTCGACCCCTTGGCTAGCCTTGGGAGGGGTCTTTAAGACCCCCCAGATGCCAGAAATGTCAAGAATACAGAAAGCAAGAAAATAGTTAAAATAGTTGGCCCTGTTTGCCAAATAGATAAACAGAGCAATAGTCAAGTTATACATCCCTATAATCTAGCAATTCCTTTCCTACATAAAAACCCTAAAGCAGTGGTTCTCAACCTTCCTAATGCTGTGACCCTTTACTACAGTTCCTCATGTTGTGGTGACCCCCAACCATAAAATTACTTTTATTGCTACTTCATAACTGTAATTTTGCTATTATGAATCGTAATATAAATATCTGACATGCAGGAGAGCCCCAAAGGGGTCACGACCGGGTTGAGAACTGCTGCCCTCCAGAAAGACATGTATACACCAGGCAAATACCCAAATATTAATAGTAGTGATAAAGAAATACCAGTGGGCATGGGTAAACAAGTTGTGGTATATTCATAACCTGGGAGACTAATGGTAATAAAAATGAATAAACTAGAAAGGCCCTTGACATAAGTGAAGCTCGGAAACATGGTAAAGTGAAAGAGGCCAAGATAGAAAAATAATATATACTATATGGGTTTTTTTACGCCAAGTTCCAAAGCAGGTAAAACTAAACTGCAGTGTTTAGGAATAGATAGGTCATCAAACTACAAAGAAAAGGATACTGTGATTGCCATACAAGTCAGAACAAAGGGCTTTCCTCTAGGGGAGAAGGGGTTTGGGGATGGAAGTTAGATGAGGGCTTCCGGGATGTCGCACTCCTTGGTATTCATTATTTGTTATCCTATGCTTTTCTGTGTGTACACTATATTCAGTGATTTTTAAAAAGGCAAAAGAGAAGATGTCATTTACAATCAAATGTCATCTGTAAGGCAGTAACCTCCCTTCCTGCTTCACTGGGAGGATTAAAAAAAAATACCCTTCCATTAGCAGATCATGGCAATCCTAGCATAAAATATACGTGTATGGGAAATAAATTGATCTAGTATTTTTCCAATAACCCTAAATTCTTGCTTTGTCCTGTCTGCCTGCAGCCAGAGCCCCAGAAATGCCATGTGTGGTGTTTGTACTCTCCCTCCCGGGGTCATCTCTTCCACAAAGGCATATTTTTAAGCTGTTTCTGGAAGCCAGCATTGGCTGGCATCATGGCCATATACAATTTATTATTTTTTTTAAATAAGGGGGAATTATAAACTTCCTCAAAGTTGGGAGGCAGAGAGACGCATCGAGGGTAATTACATCGTGCCTACTTCAAGTCCCCCTGTAGTTGCAATTGGACATGGTGCCCCTTCTTCATTTCCCGTCCTGAAGTGGTGTGCACTGCTGCTCTGTGTCTGAAACAGCTGCCAGCCCTCCCCCACCCCAGGCAGCTGCTCCTAGCTGCTGTGTGAAATGAGTCTGATATCCCCGGCGCCTCAACACCTCGGCTCTAGAGTCTGTGACACACTTCACTGTACAGGTAAAAATTACATGCCCGGAACTTGAGATTTGCTTTTGGCTGCTTCTTTTGTAAGCAGCAAAGATCAGCATTTTAGGGGTAAGCTCAAGTTCCCAAGGGGCTAGGGGTGGGAGAGGGGGATATCTAATCAGCTGAGTGGCTTGAATTTTTGCCCATGAACCAAAGAACCTGAACCAAAGCAGGTGGCAAGGAGAGATGGGAAGTAGGGTGAGGACTACTCTGAAATCTTGAAGGAAAGTCTAACTGCACAGCCAAGTGCATTACTCTGAGTTGGCAAGATGCCTAAAATAAAGGGCAAAGTGCTGAGCATAGGGGCAGTAGGGTGAAGGGTTTTCTGTTTTGTTTTGCTTTTTGTTTTCATTTCTGGATGAATTCACTTAAGTTGTTAAATATTGTAATGTTAAATTGAGGAAGAAGAATTTTGTGAAAAAGAGAAAAAAATCCTCTGGCAAAACAAAGAGAGGCAGGCACCTACAGGAAAAGAGAGATTCAAAGAGGCACAGAACACAGAGAAAAACAGAGATGGAGAGAGAGGCTAAAAGCAGAGATAGACTGAAAGAGAGGCACAGGAGGTCAGTGGACCAAAACTTTCCTTGTCTTTGTCCACCTGGGTGGTTAGGATGTGAAGTAGAACTCTCTGCACTGTCCAGAGGAGCACTGTACTTAAACCCATTTAATGACCCTGATGGATTGCACACTTACCACCAATAGCCTTGTTCTTACTCGCCCTGACTACTAATGGGCTGTAAATATGGTCTTTACAAAAGAAACCAGTTTTGATGTGGATTTGTGTTCACCTATGTTAATGACATGCCAGGGAAATAGATTAGCTGCTGTCTGCCCATGACTCAACTGCACTGTGTTTACCTGACCCAGCAGAGCCCAGTGCTGCTGGACAGAGGGTACTTTACCGTCAAAAGAAATATCTCCAGTGAAGGAAAGCTTTCAAAGTAAGAAGAAAGAGCTCTGGTTTTTGTTTGGTAAGCAGTTCAGTCCTAGGGGACTCTTCCAGGCGATGAGCAACTTCAGCTCGAAATAACTAAACAGCTCTAAAGGGGAGGAGCTGAGGAAATGGAGGACAATGAATGAGCTTCTAAGCAGCAAAAGAATTACGGCAATATTAACTCCCAGACGGTCTCACTGATGGAGCAGCAGCACTGTCCAACACTCCCAGAGCTTCCTCCTCAGCTAGAATTAAAGTTTAATTCAGTCTAAAAAGGACATTAGAAAAAAAAAAGTCCTGCAGGTACAATCGGGGGAAATCGATGAGTATCAAGGAGGAAGGATCACGATGCAGACCCTCCTTCCTGTACAGTTGGTGGAGTGGGATGATTTGAAGGTGCAACCGCTGGATCCTCGGAGGCAGACGGGAGGAAGTCTGCATCGGGCTGTTTGGGAAAGAAAACAATGGAAATATCGGCCTGATGCCCAGAGAAGCTGTTTGTTTTGAATAACTACTATTGCTATTTCCCTCAAGAGTAGAGTTCACAGGATTGTGAAAAACCACTGCCCTGAGTAGAGAAAAAGCCTTCTCTTCAAGCAACTGGGAGGCCTGTGGTCTGGCTCCCATATGCCTTCTTGGGCATCCTGGGCTCAGGACAGGGAGATCTATTATCAATGGCCTATGTCACGTATTTAACACTCAGAGCAGATCATTTTTAATATCCCCTCCTCTCTTCCACAAAATGATTTCCATCAATAATTTTGAAATAAAAAACAAATAACATGTCCAGGAAAGGCAGTGAAAATTTTTCTTCATTGCATTCTGTTTAATCTCGCCTGAAAGAAAAGAGAAGGGTGTTATAAGTTCATAAAAAGGAAAGGCACAATAATTTATTCAAAAGCCTTATATCTGTGGCTCATTGTGAACTTTGATTTTTCTTTACACTATATTATTTTATACAAGGAATTATTCAGCAACTTCTACGTAAGTTTTAATAAAACCAAAATGTCTCCAAAAAGTACAAGTCAGGCAGCTATAAAATCATGCAATTGTGGTAATATTGTGTTGGCTGGATTTAGTCTCTAGTTTTAAAACAAATAGTTATAATTTTAAAAGAAGAGTACTCTTCAGTTTTAAAGGTATTATTTGTATTCAGTAAAATATTACATATATGAACTAAAATTTGCACTTCAAAATACCATACCCCACAGGTTTTCAGTGTTTCCCTTTTCTACATTTTAAACACAAGTGAACGAAATGTTCACATAGGATAACGCAAATGAGGTGATTGACATTTGGTCTCTTTTGTCTTTGGGTGATCATTGTTTATTTCAATTCTACTGTTTAAATGCAAGAACGTGCTGTGCATCAAGAGGGTCTGAAGAAACAAATAGCTGGCGACACAAGTCACTATGAACAAAACGACTCTCCAATAAGAGCTTATACCTATACAACCGGGAACTTTCTAGATTAGCCTCCATATAAAATTCATTTTTTATTAAAGAATAAATAATAACCACTCAGCACCCATAGCTCAGTGAGTAGGGTGCCAGCCACTCATACCGAGGCTGGCGGGTTCAAACCTGGCCCAGGCCTGCTAAAACGATGACAGAGCCGGGCATTGTCGTGGGCACCTGTAGTCCCAGCTACTTGGGAGGCTGAGACAAGAGAATTGCTTAAGATTTGGAGGTTGCCGTGAGCTATGGTGCCACGGCACTCTACCCAGGTTGACATAGTGAGGCTCTGTCTAAAAAAAAAGAAGAAATAATGACAATACGTTGACTTGAAGCTGATACATATCACTAAAACTCAACAGTCACCACAGCTATTATTTACCATTTGTATTATTAAAACTGTTATTCAGGGAAGAGTCTTTTATCATGACGTTACTTAAAATCAAGGGTACATGGTGATAAGAAGAAGCAGACGCTTCACAGGCTCGAGCCCCTCTTGCTGGTGTGAAGGGGACCTCTCCACGCCTGACCCCTGGTGTTCTCACCCAGGACTCCAGACAAGGGAGGACCTAGCAGGGGCAGCCCACGGTGTCTCCACTAACACCTGACCAGAGAAAGAAAGAGGGGGGTACTGGGCTGACTTCTCACTGTTGAGGGGCTTCTCTGTCAAGCCCTCTACAAAGCTCTTTCACTAACAATGGCTCTTTCTTCCTAACAACTCATGGGGGGCGTAGGATTGGAAATGAGGAAAAGCAGACTCTTCCGAGTTAAGTGACTTACCCCATGGCCTGCTCTTGTAAGTGGCAGAATCAGGATTAAACCGCAGATGAAGCTGCTCCGGAACAAGGTTTCAATTACCTCCCGAAGGTGAGTACCATAGGAGATGGCCCACAAAGGCCTGTGTCCAACTGCAGGAAAACACATGAAGGGGCCCACTGCTCTAATAGGGCAAATCCACCTCTCTTGGGCTCACTCCTGAATTCAACAAATCAGCCCTTGAATACCAGCCCACTCCCAAGAAAGAGTTTTCACTTGACTCAAAATGATAAAGAAAGTTTCATCAGAGCGTTTCTGAGCTCGTTTTTTCTTTCTTTTTCTTCCTTTCTTCCTTCCTTTTCTTAATATTTCCCTTCCTTTCTTTCTTGCTCACTTTCTCAAGCTTTCTCTCTTTTCTTCTTTTTTATTCCCTTACTTCCTTCACAACATCTGTATCGTGAGTGAAATTGCTAGAGCTACCATACTTAGTTCTGAAGAACTGTCAGCTTGGGATATTGCATATCACACTTGCCTCCAAAGTGTTCATGGATTTCTTTTGCGTCCTCTTTACTACTAAGCTTATTGGGAGCATCTTGTGTCTCTCTTTCTTCTCCCTGCTACATTAAAAAAAAAAAATGATCTTCTAGCTCTCTAGATGGCCGGAATTTGACTGAGGTCTTGCTTACTGGTTAGTATTGATTAGTAATCACTTATAACCAGCAATCCATAACAAGTCTGTGAGAAAGGGATCGTTACAGTCTTCGCATACATGACAAAGTGACCAAAGCAAGAGAGAATTAGAAATTAGCCCGAAACGTCATAGCTTTTAAGCGACAGAGCTAGAATTCAACTCCGGAGGATCTGAATTCAGATTCCCTCCTCTGGCTTTTACTATTACCCAAGCCTGCTCCTCAGCCATCCTCACCAGTGTGGCTGTATCTGTTACTAAAATGACACTCTGCCCCCACCCTGGCAGGACCCTGCCCAGCTCTATGGCCAGCACGTGTTCGGATTGGCTGATGCTTATACCTTATTTTATTGCTAAATATTTTGAAAATCAATTCTGTATTGACTGGATACTTGGGTTGTTTCTAATTCTTTACCTCTACAAACAAGGAAACCTAGAAGTAAAAATGCTGCATCTTAGATTATTTTATTAAAACCTACAGATTGCTCTAGAAAGTTGACTATTTTAATGAGCTATACTAATAAGCTAATGTAAACTCATTTTCCTCACCAATACTTTGTATCGTCAGATTTTTCTTTTTCCTTTTTTTTTTTTTTTTTAGAATCAGAGTCTCACTTTATTGCCCTTAGTAGAGTGCTGCAACGTCACAGCTCACAGCAACCTCCAGCTCCTGGGCTTAGGTGATTCTCTTGCCTCAGCCTTTCAAGTAGTTGGGACTACAGGCACCACCACAATGCCTGGCTATTTTTTGTTGCAGTTTTGGCCAGGGCCGAGTTCAAACCCACCATCCTTGGTATATGGGCTGGCGCCCTACCCACTGAGCCACAGGTACCACTCTATCATCAGATTTTTCAACATTGCAGGTTCTTGGGTATAAAATAGTATCTCCTTGCCTTTTTATTTGCATTTTTATGATTACTAGTAGAGATTTTTTTAAATACGTTAATATGTTTATTTGCCATTTAGAGTTACTCTTGTTTGAACTGCCTTTCCTATTCTCTTTGCTCATATTTTAAGTATGAACTTTTAAGTATCTTTTTCTCCCTAAATGTATTTTCTTTTTTAAGTATCTTTCATTTTTAAGTATCTTTTTCTCCCTAAATGTATTTTCTTTTTTAAGATACCTAAAAATTATTTCATTTTTAAGTATCTTTTTCTCCCTAAATGTATTTTCTTTTTCTTCATATAGTTTGCATGTGAATCCTTGGGACCGTATCTGGTACACAGTCTCCCCACCACTCCCGATCCCATTCCTCCTGTCTTGGGTCATACAGAAGATT